>CM060920.1:439929748-440186160 GCA_030737875.1 Allium sativum
TTAAAGATGTGGAGACACTATCTCTTGGGAGAAAGATTTGAGCTATTTACAGATCATAAGTCGTTAAAGTATCTGTTCTTCCAGAAGGATTTAAACCTCCGTCAGCAGAGATGGTTAGAGTTCTTAGCTTCCTATGATTTTGACATCGCATATACACCAGGAAAGGGCAATGCGGTGGCTGATGCATTGAGTAGAAGACATGCCAGCTTGGGGGCTATGTTCCTTGAATGGAAGCAACTGGAGTTTATCGCGGGGTTTGATTTCAGACCAAAGTGCGAATTGGATCCAGAAATGTTAGCGAGTTTGACGGTCAGACCCACTTTGATTGAGCGGATCGGTTCTAGTCAGAGGGACGATCCTAACCTATTGGAAATCATCTCCAAGTTAGAGATGGGTATCGATGAGGAGGTGAACAAGTATGGGCTTGATCGAGAGAGATGGCTTAGAAAGGATGGAAAGCTTGTTGTACCCAATGTCACTGGATTGAGAGATGAAGTGCTTAAAGAATGTCATCACTCAAAGCTGACTATACACCCCGGTGGTAATAAGATGTATCGAGATATGAAGCAGACCTACTACTGGGAAGGGATGAAAAGAGACGTTGGGAAGTTTATATCCAAGTGCATGAATTGCCAGCTAGTTAAAGCCGAGCAAAAGAAGCCTAGTGGGTTGTTACAGCCCTTAGAAATTCCCGAATGGAAATGGGAGCAAGTCTCGATGGATTTCATCGATGGGTTACCAAGGACTAGATCGGGATATGACAGCATTTGGGTAATTGTAGATCGACTGACCAAAAGTGCAAGGTTTATACCAGTTAAATCGACTAGAACGGCAGCTAAGTTAGCAGAATTGTATATGAAGTGGGTAGTGAGATTTCATGGAGTACCTAAAAGCATTGTGAGCGACCGAGACCCGTTGTTCACTAGTGGGTTTTGGAAGAGCTTGCAAGAGGCGCTAGGGTCAGAGTTACATCTCAGTACCGCATATCATCCTCAAACCGACGGTCAGACGGAGAGGGTGAACCGTATTTTGGAAGATCTCTTGAGAGCATGTATATTGGATTTTGGAGGATTATGGGATGACCATTTGCATCTAGTAGAGTTTGCATATAATAATAGCTACCAATCCAGTATCGGTATGGCTCCGTTTGAAGCTTTGTATGGAAGACCGTGCAACTCACCATCATGTTGGATAGAAACTGGCGAGAAGTTTATGCTTGGACCAGATGTGGTGAGGGAAACTTCAGATAAGATCAAGATCATTCAGCAGCGAATGAAGGCAGCCCAAGATAGGCAGAAGAGTTATGCTGATAAGAGAAGAAGAGACTTAAAATTCTCCGTTGGTGACTTGGTGTTTGTCAAGATTTCTCCGTTGAAGAGCGTAATACGATTTGGCAGGAGAGGTAAATTAGCACCAAGATTTGTTGGCCCATTTCCTGTTCTTGAACTAGTCGGGAATTTGGCATATAGAATTGACTTACCAGAGAAGATGGCAGGAGTTCACAACGTATTTCATGTTTCCCAACTAAGGAAGTTCGTTCACGACTCAGATATGACTATCTCACCTGATCAGTTGGAAGACTTCGAAGTAGAACCCGAGGCGGTTGGAAACCGCAAGCCGGCCCGTATTGTCGCGCACGACATGAAGCAACTTCGAAGGAAGTCGGTGAAGCTAGTCAAGGTACAGTGGAGCGAAAACGAGAATGATTGTACTTGGGAAACAGAAGAGGACATAATGAAGAAGTATCCAGAACTCTTTGTCTGGTAAGATTTTATTAGCGATTTAGTTTTCCGCATGCTAGGATAGACTTGTTTGCTTGCTTTGCATGTTTGATTGTTGTATGTGGGTGTTAAGCATGCGGGATCCTGTGTATGTTTTGGGGTTAAGGAATTTCGGGGACGAAATTTCTTAAGGGGGGGAGAGTGTAACGACCCGCATTCTGCGCATCATAGGATCGTAGAATATTTATTTCTTTCACATACGAAGTCGTATGGTCATGTAACTTTGGGAGACGACTATTGGGGTCATTTCCCACGTTCATGATTTTTCTCGATTTTTAAATGACCATTTTACCCCTAGTTGGCACTGTTTTGGCCATAACTTTTGACTGGAAAGGAATTTTGACCTGAAACCACTTCCATTGGCTTCGAATGATGGTTTCTCTTTCCGTAGAGTGGTCACATTAGCCAAACGGACTTACCGTTTGGGAGATATGGCTGAAACAAGTTTCAGATAGTGAAAGACAGCTTAATTGGGCTTAACCGGGTAATTAGCAGCTAGGCCCAAGGGGAATTTCGGGTTTAGAGGTATAGGAGGTCTGATTAGGGTTAGGTTATCACTTTCATTTCAGTTTTGAGCAGCCACAAACCTCCTTGAGACCTTAGTAATGGCTTCCTACATCTAAAACACCCAAAATCACTCTCTAATTGAAGATTAGGCTTAGCAACACTAAATTAAGGAGAAAAAGCATCAAAGGAAGGTTGGAACTGCTGTTAGACATCAGTATTCGCCCCAAATCAGAGGAGTTTCAGTTCTGAGGATTTCATTTGTGGCCAAGGTGAGTGATAACATCATTTTGACACTAATTACGGTTAATTAAGGGTAATTAGTGAAGATTAGCGAATTTATACACCAATAAATTCTGGAAAAATTCTTAAAATTCTAAAATAATGTTTTAAGGCTCTGATAGAAATTTGAGATGATTTCGATGTGTTTTGCTAATTGTATGTTTAAGCATGATTAAGAGTGCTTAAGGGAAAATATGAAGTTTTAGCTACTTTTGATCCATTTTGATTCATTTAAATTGTTGTTTGTTGTTTGTGGTTGCTATTACATGTTACTATGACTCTATGGTATGTTTCATGATTGATTAGAATAGTTAAATTGCTCGAAAACGTCGTCGAATGGCGTAGAAAGCTTGCTGGAAAGTTGCAGAAGTGTGCAGGCTCCGAACCGGTTCGGATCGGAGAAAGGGGTCGGATCGGACTAGGGAACTGACCAAGGGAATCCGAACTGGATGAGGACTTGCCACTGGAAGAAGTTTGGCAGGAAGGAAGGCCATTGCTTAGAGTTGGAGTTGGACAGGAGATCGGATCGGAGCGGTGGAGCGGATCGGATCGGAGTAAGCTAGGGAACGGAGCGGATCGGATCGGAAGAGAGATTGGAGGCCAGATCGGATCGACTTGGAGATGCAGGGCTCGGATCGGAAGCAAAGAAGAAATAATCTAGGGATTGGAGCGCTGGAGAGAAGGACACCCGACCCGACCTGGAGGAGGACCCCGACCCGACCCGGAGCGAAGTAACCGACCCGAATCGAATGAAAGAAGGCAAGGAGAAGGACCCGAACCCAGAGGAAGGTGGCACTCCGAACCGAACCGAGCATGGGTGACCGAACCGAACCAAACTAGATGAGGAGCACCGAACCGAACCGTCCGTGGGCTATTACTACTACGCGATGACTTTTCTGAAGACCCACTCCAATTCAACCAAACCCGAGATGCAAAGGAAGTCCAAATGAGAAGTTAGAGCTTAAGATTCAGATGGGAATCAACGAGTTCACTTCATGATTGGGCTTTGCTGCGGGACGCGTGCTAAGGAGTTATCGACACCTATAGCTTTGGACCACTATGGCAGGAGGTATGAAGGCGGATTCAGGGCCATTATGGCATTGGTAGAACCAAGGGCTATGACCAATGAAGTGGGTCATTGAAATGTTTGGTCATGACTCCAAGTGTTTGGCTTGGTCACAGCAGGGTTTCTACAAGTCGGGATTCGTCGTTGCCTCAGTTTGTCTAGTGTTCCAAAGTGGTAGATGTCGTACGCTTTACGCACTGAGTGAGAGATGTGAGGATGGTTGCTATGGACGATTTGTTTGTTATCATTATGACATGCACACCCCACCCCCGTATTCTTACACTATTTATTATGGCACCTTGGAGTATTGTACGGTATGTGGTACTAACTCTTTGGTTGCAGGTCCAGGTTCAGGTATGGTTTAGTATACCTGTTATTATTCTGTTTAGATGCTTATCGCTCATACCAGGCTTTATGTCTGACCCAGAGTTTTATGTCTCCTCTTATTACTCTGGGTGCTCACACGAGCAGACTAGAGACAGGTTAGCTGGTGATGCACGGGTAGATGATCCGGAGACGAGCAGGAGGCTTCCACGTAATATACATATATAGTATTCTCCCTGTATTGTTGAAGATCACTGCTTGGGCATTGGTGGTGTATCTTCTATTTTGGCTTTCTGTTGTTCAGAGACAGTAGATTTTGAAAAGTTGTAATAAGCTGTATTTGGTTTTCCGCTGCTTTGAGATTGATGTTGGTTTTAGTTATCAGCTTATGCACTGTCTCGCCTGTTTTATGTCAAGTACATTATTATTATATTTTATTCCATGCGCTGTGAGACATTCTACAGGTTCTTTGATTAGTTCATTCCCTTCTTTCCTTTCTTATGACGACCGTCTTGTGCTAGTCGGGCATGTGTACAGCGCACTTTTGGAGGAAATGCAGGCTGGTGCGAGGCGGGCCGTCACACTTCCTTTTTTCCTTATTAGGCTCACAGGATAGAGGTCGGTTGATACTAGTAGCTTGGCAGGAACGGATAGCAAAGATCTTATTTTCTTCTATTTTATGACACCTTATTTATCATGGTTTGAATTTGTACTTGTAAGGGGAAATGATTTTATTGTATACTCTGATTTCAGCTGTGATTACATTAAACATATATTTTGTATTAAAACTCATTTTTGTATAAAGCATTGCTTTGGAATAAAAAGCTGTTTTTAAACAAATATTTATGTTGTTTCTGTTTTATGTCTTGTGAATCCTAGTCTCTGTGATTATTTTCTTTATGTCTACAATGCTCTACATTCCTTAGTATAACCAATTCAGGGAAGATAAAGGGGTGTAGGGTGTGACAGTTAAAACAAAAAGAAAAAAAGAAAAAAATTCTGAGATTTCAAAATAAATTGTTTTTCTCCTAACTAATTTTATTCTTTTATTTGATTTAAAGATTCTCGTTAAGTTTAGATAATTAGGTTCAATTAACCATTTAAAAGAAATCTAAGGTTCTTGTAAGCTAGTTTGAACAAGAGATAATTGACTATTTTATAGGGAGATTTATGTAAAAGCACAAGTGAAACCCCATTTTCTCCATTGATTTCTGTGCAAATCGTAGGAAAAGTATCTAATCTAAAGATGCATGTGCTTTAAAGACTAAAATCCAATAACACAGTGTAGAGGGGTGACCCTAAACGTTGGTTTCAATATTTCTATTTCTATGCTTCGAGTTTGAATGGTTTCGAGGCATGGTTAAAACTTGGTTCCAAAATGATCTTAGCATTTCGAATAGAGTGTTGTTTCGAGGTGCGAATCTTGCACTTTCATTCTAAATGTTTTCTAAGCTCAAAGGTCAATTTGAATCCTCTGCTTGGAAGGGCATGTATTTTTGAATTTTAAGCGATTTCTAGGCGTTATACTGGATAATTTGAAGCTCCTATTTACATGTCCTTCGAAGCCTTAAAGATATTTCATGGCACATGCTTAAATTTTGCAATTTAACCCCCTTTAAATTCCCAAATTCAAACACTCAAAAGTGGCATCAGCTTTTCATCACCCTATGCCTTAAAGTCCTTATGAACTAAAATGTTGTTGCAAAAATCCTTAGAATTATCCATCAAATTATTTTTCAATGTTCATGGATTTGGTAAAATGGCTCTAAAAAAAGGCATGTATTGATCCATTCTTGAATTAATGCAATGTTCCATTTGGTACTGCATTGAACCTTGAACAGACTAAATTTGATTTACCATAATACGTTTGAAGCTTACCATTTTTATTATTACGTTTTAGACATCTAAAATTCAAGAATTATATTACTTGACAAGGAAATGGAATCCTCTAAGCAAACTAAAAAGATGTCCAAGAAAAGCGTCGGTCCACAAAGCTCTTTGGACAAGAATGATCTAATTATTTATCTTGACATAACCATAGAGGCCAAAGTGCACTTTATTCTCGAGCAATCTGGAATTTTCATGATTGACTTTCCATCCCTACCGGTCCCGAGGTAACGATATGTTAACCTCTTACAGGTTAATTCTATTTTTCCAATTCACACATGGCATAGAGGGCTCCTTCCTTTTTTTCTCCTTTATTTTGATATTCTTGGAGCACTTGCGAGCGACACACACACACACTCATTTCTCTATAATACTTACAATTACATGTGTCATTAGGAATTTTTTGTCTAGGAGCAGAATTTGGATCTCTTAACGTAGATATACTTCATTATATGGAATGTCCTAACAAAATTCAAGGGAACATCCTTTACCACTTCAACCCATATCCGAGCACTAAAATTATTGACCCAATCAATAAGCTAAGGAAGCGAGACAAATGATTCTTCATCATTAAACAATATTTTAAGTTTTTTCAAATGTTTTCTACTACTTGTGAGTTTCATACAAGTGTATGCCATTATTTTTATATATTATATGCATTAGTAGTTTCTTATTTATTTCATTTCCTTTAATGTCACTGAGCCTCGATGATGAGAAAATTGTTAATGGTTTAGTAAAGAGAGCTACTCCTGCAGTATCCAGAGTATCTCTTTTAACCTATGCCAAATTGCTTCAACATAGCCTTATTTATTTGACCCATGTAGTGTTGGTTGACCCTCCATCTTTTAGAAAATCTAACGAAATAATTGCTTTGATCCCTAGAAAAGATCCATCATTTACGCTAAACTCTCTCATTCAAGGAAGGCTTTATGTAACCATTCTAGATGCTGTCACCAAGGAACATTTTTTCTTAATACGTTCTTATGCAACCTTTTTTTTTACTTGTTTTAGGTACTATTGTCTTCCAAGAAGAAGGAAATAAAGGTTACTCCTCAAGCAACAAAAACCATTTCTACTACTGATAAGAGCCGGAACACATTGATCCTCGACCCTTTGCGGCTTTAGAGCTTAATGACCTTTTTCATAACATATTGCTTCCTACGATTTGTTCAAAAGGAAAACTGATGTAGATCCTGAACTACCACCTCCTCCAAAGAAATCAAAAATTTCCAAGGTCGGTCATTCAAATATTCATGTTGCCTCGAGTTCCCATGATTAATATCATCACATTTCCTATCCGTGAGTCTGTTGTTATGTGGGAGGATGAACCATTTACTCATGTCCTCTCCTTTTCCCTTGGGGAAGTTGAACAATTAGTGTTATGAAATTGCACTTTTGTTACCTTTATCAACCCTCTTCTATCAAAATCACTAAAATCCACTCCTACTAAAACTTTCAAGGACATAACATGCGTTGCCTTGCAATCTCCGAACTTTTCTAAACCTGTCCTCGCACATCCTCAACTCCCTTCTTTAGATGAGAGATTGGCGGCTTTAAAACATTTCTTTATGGTAAACTTTGACTTTTAAAACTTCTTAATTTTGTACTTTTATCTATTTTAACCTATTACAAAATATCTTATGTAGGACACTAAGTTTCATTTTGAATCGGGAGGTAACTCCTCAAAATTATCCAAGCAAAGAGAGAAGATATTTTTTCTTTGAATTTGCAATCTATTATTGCCAAGAGTAATGCCAAAAAATCCTTAAAAAATTCTTTAAAATTTGAGGCCTTGCTTGATGTTGAATGGAGAAATAAGCAAACTTTGGAGAAACAAACAAAGCCCTTAACCGACAAACAATCTTATTTAGATTCAGCGGTTGCTAATCTTACACATAATAATGACATTATTAACCTTACACATAATAATGACATTATTAACCTAAAGGGTACAAGGAATTTTCTCTCTAAGTTTATATCTGTTATTAAGGATGAAAGGCAGAACCCTAACTTATTAGGAGCTCCTCTCAATTCCATTCAGTATAGCCTTCGAAAATGCATTGTTCAAAAAAGCCTTCAAGGATAATATGGAGAAGTCTCTAGAAATTGATTTTTCCAATGATTAGGGCCTGTTTGGAAACTATAAGCAGAAGTGCTTATGCTAATATGGCAAGTGCTTCTACTTTTTAAAAGCCAAAAAATCTGTTTGATACAATAACGACTTATAAGTCAAAAAGATAAAAAGTCAATATGGATAGAATTACTATTCATAATAGATTTTGGGTGCTACTATTCACATCCCGGTTTACCGTTCCGGCCACCCTTCTAAATTTAATATAAATGATTATTTTTTATATTCTTCTGGCCACCATATATTATTCCTTCACTCAGTTATTCACCACCGTACTTTTCTTAAGTAAAACATGTACTTCTCTACAATTTCAAACTCAAAATCTTAACAAAAGCAGATATTCTTTTGTGCCAAACAGAGATGCAAGTTGAAGATAAAAAAGATGTTATAATTGCTTGGTTTTTATTGTTTTCTATTATGTTATAGAATATGTTGTTAGGGTTTTTTCTAATGGTTACTATTTTCCATTGTGTTTTAGGATACTTTTCTGCTCCGTTGGAAATTTCAAGTTTGGAGGACATTAAATTTGGCGATATTGTAATAGAGAATGACAATATATGTGTTTTGACTTGTAGGATTTTTATCCGTATAACTTACGTATCTTCTTTAACAAATTGATACATTGTTTTTTTTGTCGTTTGATAGATGAAGTATTTGAATGATGATAAATTGGACGATAAACATGATGGTTGTGATAATATGATGCAAGATGTTCGATCAACTGACTCAAAAGACATAAATGTTGATTTGACAAATCATTTCACAACCGATGAAGTAAGTAGTCATTTACTAAATTTAAAATTGCTAATGTGGTTATGAAAATGGATTTTTTTTTTTGAAATATTTAGTTTTAGGTACTTGATTCGCAGAGTACATTGATCCGCTGGTGCAAAACAACGGGAAAAAAGTTGAATACCGTTATTGTAATTCTAAAGTCAAATAAATTAGGACTTGGAAGGAAGCGTTCGTGAAGAGGAAGGAGCTGGTGGCCTCTGCATTTTTTGTTTATTAATTTAGACGGTGGCCAGCAGAGGAATTAAATATAACCCAATTCAGAAGCCTTTTGAAAGGGAAGCCTTTTCAAGGCAAGTAAGACGAACATCAGAAGAAAATGCAAGTGACAATTAAATCACTTTTTATTTAATTTTAATGGAAATATAACACTAGTAGAATCAGATAATGGTACGAAGCCGTTAAACTACACAAAAAAAAAAAATTCTTTCAAAATACCATTAACGTAGCATTTTCTTTGAGTAATAAATTTAGTTAAAGTCAAATGTTAAATATATGTTGAAAATTATTTAGAATCTAAGATATGGAGGGAAAACAAAGAAGCAATTGCTTTGTAGATATTAAAAACGTGTTTTTTCTATATAAAAAGAAACTGCTCACAGCTAACTACGAGTGTTAAATGGATGATAACCCGGCGTTCAGAATGGATCCGACTGTTGCGCTTATTATTTAAGGTAAAAAGTGGCATTTTGTTAACCCAAACAGTTCCACTGTCATTTATTTAATGACTTCCGCTCCATTGCATCAGTGGGCTGAGGTGATTTTCTACTAGAATCAGTAATTTTAAATTATCTATCTATGCTAGATAATGTAATGGCGGATGAGAATTGTATATATATTGTAACAAACTCAATTTTAAGTATATTTCATTTAATGATTTAATTTAAATTTTGTTTTATTTATTCTATTTGTTTGGATTTTTTTCCCTTTTATTTCGTCTATTATTTATTTGATTTGCAAAAATATTTATATTGTTTTCTCTATTTGCCAACACTGTTTACATTTTAAAGTTAAACATTCATTCCTTGATATTATTCCTCTCCTTATCTGGTTGTTAATTTTAAAGAAATTAAACGTTCATTTCCTTCCATTTATTTTGCTATGTTCATTCCTTTTTGGTCCCTGTTTCCATTCATTCACTTACGTTCCAATGGCAGGCTTCTATTTCCAAAACAGTCTTGTGCGTTTTAAATTTCGAAACGTTTGATTGTTTATTTATTTATTGTCAAACCATTTGTCCTCTGAATTAGAAAATTTGAATTTTCTTTTATTTGCAAGCATTGATTACCTTTTTAGTTTTAACGTCCGTTCCTTAGTATTAATGTTTTCCTTGTACGTTCGTTGTTTTAATTTCAACCATTTCAATTTTTAATTGTCTAAACTTTTGCATGTTCATTTTAGAAGCACGGTTCCATTTTTGAAATCATTTGTTTATTGCAATGGAAAATTTCCAAATCATACACTAAACCAGTGCCTTTAATAATGCCAAACATTTAGTTCCTTTGCTAACTTTCCAAAGCATACTTCTTTTTTTTTTTTTTCAAAGGCAACTTTTCCAATTTCAAAATCATTCCCTTTATATTGCTTGTATGTGACTTTGCCCAAAAACGTTTTCTTTTCCTCTCTCTTCGTTTCTCTTCAATTTATTCGCATTTTCCATCTTTTACTTTTCCATTTTTCTCACTCTCTTTATCCTCTCTCTAAGAAAAATCATTCCTTCCGAACAATAGTGTTCTTCCATCATCTTCCCACCGCATATATGTGCCTTCACCATTTTTTCTCTCACCACCTTCCTTTCTGCGAAGATGATGGAAAATAGTGTTGTGGTTAGGTGAGTTATTTGAAAATTTATTTGTTTAGGAAACATATGTATACATATATGTTAGTTTGAAAGGTGTGCATATATATATATATATATATATATATATATATATATATATATACATCTTTATTAATAATTCTCTTGGAGTCGTGGTCCAACCATGAAATACCGAAATTACCCTCTCTATATTCATTTCTTTTGTTTAAGGTCCTTTTCTATGCATTTTTGTTCGTTTAAACATTTCCTTTAGCGTCAAGTTTGTTATCCATTTTGATTTATTTTCAAACATTATTTTCCTTTTTTGACGCGCACTCCTATTATACCATTTATGACGCGTGTTTATTTTGATCACTATTATTATAATTTTATTTTATGCCTAAATATATCCATATTAAATATGTTTGTTTGTGTTCTCATTCTAGAATTAGTTTTCTATTTCTATTCTTCAACGTTATTTTCAATGTTTCTCTTTAAATGTCATTTATGTCCTGCATTGTCAATTAAACGAAGTGTTTCTATTTCAATATTAATTTCTTTCCCTTACTTAATTTAATTCTTTCACACTCATTTGTTTTCGTATTTATTAAATGGTTTATTTTGTTAATATGTTAAGGTTATTAATCTTCCAATAACTTCAAATTCAAATGCACATTATTTATAAAATTATTGTGCGTGTATATTTTCTTGCAATCGTGACGCTGTAGATTTTGTGCATAATTATGCTTACCGTGTTGGGCTTTTGTTCTAGGTTTTGTGCAAATATATGTACATAATCTTTACGAGCGTAACAACACGCGCTCTGTGAATGATGATGACACACGCTCCGCATTCATTTTTTTTATATAGTTTGAAATTTTGAATGTTTATGCATAGAACCGATCAAATAGGTAATATTGCAAAAAATGCTATTGGGACATTTAAATAGGTAATATCTCATTAATTTTGCATTCTAGAAAATACATCTGGGACATTTAAATATCTATCTTTTATATGTTATTTAAATATCCCATTAATGTTTCATTCTAGAAAATACTAATAGGACATTTAAATATCTATCATTTAAAAATATTTTATATTTAATCCAAAAAAATTGCATTCATTCTACACGTATGCTATTTTATAATTTGAAATTTTGAATGTTGATGCATAGAACCAATCAAATAGGTAATATCCCATTAACATTTCATTCTAGAAAATACTGCTGGGACATTTAAATTGGTAATATCCCACTAATATTGCATTTTAGAAAATACTACTGGGACATTTAAATATCTTTCCATTAACGGTTTTCTATTCACCTCTTTTTCGTGATTGATCTCCATGTCTGCTTGAATATGGACCCATCTTTTGTTCCATCTTCTCCTTTGCAAGTAAACTATTCTACTGTAGTTATGAATTCCTCAATCAAAAAATACAGGTTCTTCTTATTTTATTTTATTTTTTCATTTTACCAATATGTTTGAAGAAAGACTTTTTTATTTTACCAATCCATTTGAAGTAAGCAATCATGATGCTGTTGACTTTGTACATAATTATGCTTATGGTGTTGGCCTTTTGTTCTAGGTTTTATGCAAACATATGTAAAATAGATAATATTTCAAAAACAAAATCCACGCGCAAAGCGTGTGCCTTGATCACAACGGAGCGTGTGCCGTCATCACGCGCGGAGCACGTGCTATTACGCTTGTATGTATATAGAGTTTGGTGTGAGTTGTTATAAAATTTATTAGTTTTGAAAAAATATATTATTATGTGTATATGGTTTTGTATGTGCTTAGCGTCGTGTTAATTTTTTTCTACATATATTATAATTTTAATTTGCGTTATGTGTTTGTATGAGTTTATCTTACTTCAGATTTTTTTTGCATTGAGTTATGTTATATATATATATATATGTATGTATGTATGTTTGTTTGTTTAGGGCTTGCATTTTATTTTATTTCATCTGTGTGTTTGTGTGATTTATATAAGGGAAAGTCTATATAGACACAAAGATTTGACACAAATTGAGTGACACAAAAATATAAACCATAGGATTACCTCATGACTTGCATCCCTCACATAAAGACAAATTAATCATGTGGTTGAGACATTATGCCTTCTGACTCCCTTTATATAATATGTATGTAGTTGTTGTGTGCATGAGTTCGGTGAGCTGTGTAAGTTTATGGGGTATGTTTTTATGTGTGCGTTCATGTGCTGAGGTATGAGTTTTAACAGGTCTGTATGTTATTTTGTTTGTGTGGTGTGTTGACAGTGTGTGTTTGTGTTACTGTGTGGCGTGAGTGATCTTATTTGTGCGTGAGAGTGATTTTGTGTGTGTCCCGTTTTGTTGAGTGTGTACATTTTTGTTCAAAAATTTATTATTTTAGAAATATATAGTTTGGTTGTGTGCATCAATTTATATAAAATATTTATATATGGTTTTGTGTGATAAATGTTTGTATGCATTTATAAATCTATGATTATATATAAAAGAAACATATATTTTGGTGTTGAATGCGTGACGTTGAGTCGCTTTGGAAATTTAATTATTTTGAAAAAAAATATGTTTATATATATATATAGGGGTTTTTACCCTCAAGGACAAAAGAAACAAACAATTGTTCCATAAGGAAAAGGGGGCAAAATTTTATTCTCAAGGACAAAATTTAGTGTAAAGGGAGGAATTCAGGGGCCCATTATAATTCCTCTCTTTACACTAAAACTTGTCCTTATGGATAAAATTTTGCCCCCTTGTCCTTATGAAACATTTTTTTTTTCATTTTGTCCTTTAAGGTATTTTCCTGATATATATATATTTGTTTTAAATATTTATTTATATATATACCGTTTTACGGTTTTATTTGGGTGTGTTTGCGGTGTATGTAATTTAAAAATATATATGGTTTGGTGCTATATAATTTAATATATATATTTATATAAGTGATTTGGAATGTTTCGAATTTTAAATATATAGGTATTGTAATGACCCGGGATTTTGTCGAGTTTGGTTATCGACATAAACACGATGACGACTAACCAAACATCGAAAAATACCGATCATTAATGAAAGAAATTAGAGGGTGAGGATAGATAAGATAGAAACTTTATAGAATAGAAGAAGAAGAAGAACATCATCATCAGAGTAAACACGAAACTCATAGCGGAACGAATAAAATAAAACATATTTGAAATAAAACCATTATGTATACAATAGCACTTATCAGAGTACAACACTTACAACAACAGCGGAAATAATAATAGCTATAGAATCTTGAAGCCTCCTGCTCCAAGCTCTTCAAGTGTATCTATAAAGTCCCGAGTACTTGACTGCCCGTACAAATTTAGGCATGGATGTAAAACAGTTAAAACCGTTTAAGCAGGTAAACGATATCTCATAAGACCATGCCGTATAACGGAACGAGTTTTTCCCTTATGAGAATCCAAATATCTTTATATCAAAAATCTTTTGATATTATAATAATGTCTATCAACACAATATAATAATCATCTAGCAGAAACGCTTTCATCTCACGTTCTACATATATAGTATACAATCAAAACCGCAAGCACGTATTGGGTAATGGATTTCCAACTATGACAAGGTATGGAACCACCTTTCGCTAGAGTACCTCTAGAAAAGAATACACTGGGTTCAACAAGAACATCTTGCAACCCGGCCACACATGACCGACCACTCATTTCGCTTGAGTGTATCGAATGTATATCACCAACGGTTGGGATCAGCAACCGTTTCCCGAATGGGACAGCATCAACAATAGATTTTTGAGAAGTAAATGAAACTCTAGATCAGGTGATTATACACCCTACTTCGGTGCGACCGACTTAGCCATGCTGCCTGCCCGATTTCTGTCATTTACCGGTTGATGAGGTTTGAGGTTACGCTTCATCATCACATCAGATTCACTTCGAATGTCACATCGTTAAATCCATCAAATCACCGATTGACGTCCTCAACCATACATTATGTGTTAGCTAAAAGAAGTTTCCTTCTCCGCTTCACTCTTGGTACGGTTGGAGAAATCAATATACGTGATCGTCTGGAAATACTCTGTCAGACATCCGTCCATACAAGTCATCCCGGAGCAGGATGAACCGAAGGCACTATTCTGTAAATAGGATAGCCCTTGCATAACTCCGTCTTCAATTTCCTTTGGCATATATGATTCGCAACGCTTATGCCAATACAGAGTGGTTCTTTGGAAAAAAAATCCAACCGGTCTCTCCATATTAACAACGTTAAAATGGTTAAAACTTCGATAGTCTGTGATTTAACTATCGAAGAAAACAGGTGTGCAAACAACGATATTATTTCCAAATGGAAATTTATATCGATCAAACATCATTCAACATTTATCTCTTTATTTAATTAATTTACTTATCTCTTGTTTCCCTATATTCAATATTTCTTATTTTCTAAATTTGGAAAATATACGTTATTAACAATGGAAAACATTTCCATTTCTTGTTTCCTTTATTATAAAAAATTTTGGTTTCTTATTTGGAAAACATTTCCAAAGCTTCTTCATTGGACTTAGACAGATGTTTAAACAAACCATTGCGATGCCAACTCAAACCATTTCCTTTAATTACTAAATTCACTTAACCATCCTTTACTATCGAACCTTAACCATTCCTTAGTTAAAAATGAAGTCAATCAAGTTGGGGTAATACTACCTCTCAAACCTTAACTGAACAACGTTTCTAACCTTGAAATAGACAAAGTTCACCCTTCTAATTCTTTAACAAACTTCCTTACGTAACTCTCTTTCAAATCTTTCCTATTGATAATTCTTTCCTTCGATAAGGTATATTCGATAACTCTATTCAATTTATTCTATTCTCTTAACTCTTTTGATTTAACTCTAACTCTATTCACTTAACTCCTTTCGAATAAACTGTATTCGATAACTCCTTTAACTCTATTCGAGTAAACTATATTCGATTAACTCATTTGATTAACTCTAATCGATTTACTCTAACTGATTAACTCTAACTGGTTTAACTCTAACTGGTTTAACTTTAACTGGTTTAACTCTAACTGATTAACTCTAACTGGTTAACTCTAACTGGTTTAACTTTAACTGGTTAACTCTAACTGATTTAACTTTAACTGGTTAACTCTAACTGGTTTAACTTTAACTGGTTAACTCTAATTGGTTTAACTTTAACTGGTTAACTCTAACTGATTAACTCTTACTCGAATAACAAATATTCGATTAACTCTATTCAACTGACTTGACTCGACTAACCCCTTTCGAATAACTAATTCGATATACTACTTTCGAATACCATATTCGATTTAACTCCTTTATTCGCTTTATAAAGATTTCCTTTTTAACAACATTTATTCATTTTAAAGATTTACTTTTAGTAACGGTTCTCCACTTTAAAATGATTTCCTTCTTATAACAGTTTCCTGTTTTACAATGTTTTCCCTTTTTCTAAATATCTCCTATTTATAAATATTTTAATTTATAAATATTTCTTATTTATAAATATTCCATTTATAAATATCTTATTTTCAAATATCACTTTGAAAATATTCTCTTATCAACATTTCGGTATGTTATGGTATTCAACATATCAAATCACGATGACCAATATCATTCAAACACATATAATCGACAACAGATTATATATCCCATTATATATCACAATATATATATATATATCACAGTAAAATAAATGTTGAGGAATCCAGTTTCCCTGCATCCACAGATGTTACACAATAAAATCAACATCACTTTCAATTTCATATGATATATCCTGTTAAACAGAATCAATATAGAAATTCAACTAACTGACTAGCAGTTCAATCAAACAATCAACACAGTCAATCATCCAATATTTAACAGTTCTAAAAATACAACATGAAATTATAAACTATTCAGAGTTAGTGAGATTTTACTCGCATTGGTTTGTTCGTTGAACGGTTCAGTTACAGTTAAATTAAACTGTCGTTTAATTGAACTGTAAATTCTCGTTGACTCCAGCTCTGTCCAATTCGGTTCCAGAATGTATCATTCGCCACTGTTATCCCATCGCAGTTTATTTTCGTCAGATTCGAACCATAGTTTCATTGTTTAGAATCCAAAAGAAAGGGACTCCGAATTTCCTTCCTGTGCCGACCTTTGTTATCCTCTGCCAAATTTTAATATGCTATCTCATTTGTTCATCTTTGGATAAATGTGCCCCATCCTCCTTAACGTTGCTTGCTTTCCATTCAAGAAAATGACCTATCTTCTATCATCTCATGCTTCCACATGCGCCTATACTGATACCACAAACGATTCCCAGTCTCTGTTTTCATGCTCAACTACATGCCTGTCCATATGTTCTTTTCTTGTATCCTTCTCCAACCATTTCTTCCCACTGCAAACTCCATGCTATTATACTCCTCATACCACGCACAGGCACAACCACATTTACATGCTTTTGAATCACCCTTATTCCCTTCACTCTCATGCACACACAGTCCTTCAGCTCACAGTAACGCACCCAACATTTCGTGCATGCTGCCATCCAAATAACCAACTCAAATATACCCTCTGACTCACGTTTTGGAGCCTCCCATACACGCATATCAACTCCATCCCTAAAATGCCAGACTTGAACTCCAGCAAAACTCACTCCTCCCAACACTTCCACCTTAGTTTTCACGCTCCTCCTGTTTCTCGTTCTCAGACCCTCCCTCATTCCAATAAATCAAATCCTTACTACCCCTATATTTGCACCACATCCGAGCTGACAAATCATCACCACTGCGTCTCCGGATTACCATGACTCAGCACAATAACCACCGAACACACCCTCTCATCACTCACGTCCCACTCTTTTGTTAGTGAAGAGAAGAAAGGAAGTAAAAAGGTTTGAAGTGATAGGGAAATACAGAGAGGGGTTTCTGTGACCATTTACTTAGGTGTAGATTTCATTTTCTCGTTTTTGGTTTGGGGAATGAAACACCGGCGGCTATTTTTGCCTTTGACCAGAAAAATGAAAAATCAAGGGTTTAAGGAAAAGATGAGGGGTATTTGTAGTATAAGGGGTGGAGATATTTCATTTCATAAGAGTTTGTTTTGAGGTTATTATGTTTTCCACGTTTTTCTCTTTGAAGTCACAAAGAAACGGTGGCTGAGAACAAAGGGGACTGTGTGGCCTTTTGTTGATCAAGGAATGGGATTCTTATTTTAAATTCTTTTAAGTTATTCAAAGTTCATGTACCCTTCTACGTAATCATATCCATGTACGAGCGCTGCAGACTGATATAAATACACCGTTGTAATCAGCGATGTGCTAGAATTCCAAAAATATAATAATACCGGTAGATTAACTCATATTGTGAAACCCTAGAATGTTGATTACAGGGTGCAAAATACTCCAAATAAAAAGTTGTTTATTTAATTAATTAAAAATTACCATAAAATTATAAAAATTTAATTATCACTATGTCTCAAAAGAACCTTGTCTAAATTCGAAACCGGTATCTAGTTATATCGAATAAACCGCTACGGTCGATAAACGATTCTATAGCGACTATTTTAAAATTTGATTTGGACATGAATCAAAATCTACATGACGAAATCCCGATTTTTCTCTTCCACTAGAAAGATATACTCCACCAGCTCCACACGTTTCTTGTTTCACAGAAATCCGATTTAAAACGAATCCTGTACATTCAGTTGAAGTTCAAATCGCCAAATAACGAATTGCAGCGCCATTTCAAGCTCGTTTATAATTATATTATAAACTATACGTTCAACTATCGTTCAAATAATATATTCGTTATTCAAATTTAAATTCTAAACCGAATTAAATATCACGGATGATCCAGTTCACACCATATCGTCATTTCAGCCAATTCTGATTATTTCAGAATTAAATATATTATTTAATTTATTATTTTAATTAAATATTCATCATTATTTAATTCCACGACCATTAAATTCTCTTGATCACCTTTTAAATAATTAAATAAATTAATTATAATACCTCTGACAATGCGGGTCATTACAGGTATATATTAATTTTACTGTGTATACGTTTATATTACATATATATATATATACTATTTTGAAAAAGGATTTGTTGTGTGTTTATGTATGATTTATAACATATATACTATTATAATTTGTGTTGTGTGTACGGTGTGTGTGTGTATTAGTTTATGTGTGTGTTTCAAATTTTATATTATAAATAAGTATATATGATTTAGTATGCGTTAGCATTGTGTTTTATTTAAATGTATAATTTATAAAATATACTTTTGTGCGTTGAATTTTAAATATATATATATGTTAAAATTTTCTATGTTTGTATATATATATATATATTGTGTAAAGAATTTATTGGGTTTATTTTGAATCAAATTTGGTGTAGAGTTTGAGAACCGTTCCAAAACCCAAATAGCCGTACCGATCCATTGAAAATTCCCTAGCCTCCTCTTATAAAATAAAATAAAATATTGAGCGATCATCGAGTTAAAATCCATTCTGAATCATGCCTGCAAGTCATCGTTTCATTTTGGGGCATGAAAGGTGAGTTTATCTCACACCTGGCTCATATTATTTCATAGATGTTAGATCAACTAAATGAATTGTTATGAAATGTATAAGAGTGCCAGTAGAAATTATTTGTTTAAAATATACACTTTCATATGTGACATGATATTCACATGACATGTATGTACATTGATTATATATGACTATGATGTGATTTATGATATGTGATGATTTGTTATGTTGTAGATACCCATAGTTCAAAAAAATCACTAAGGGTTGAAATGATACATACCCGAACGGACATTAGATTAGGGAAAAATCGTTATGGGTTGAAATGATAGACCTGAATGATTTTTATTGAATTTGGGATTGTAGATTGAAATGATAAACCCATAGAAATTTTATAAATTGCAGATTGAAATGATAAATATCCATATCACTTGACCATAGGGTAGAAAACTATATACGGACACCGCTGGTCATGTTTTCGAATTAAAATGATTTGGAAAATCTGATTGTAATAATATTAATTTAAGATCTTTTATTTTATGTTTATATTTTAAAAATTTATACTTAAAAATTTTAAATTTTAAATTATATGTTTTAAAATGATTTTATGAGTAAAAATATATTTAAATGCTTATTTAAGATTTACTTATAATTTATTTATTTTAAACTATATAATTTAATCATATATGTATTTTTTATTTTAAATTAATATTATAATAAATTATTCTTTTTAAACCTATTTCTAAATTATTTTAAATCTTTATACATTTATAAAGCTATTTTCTATATAAATTTGTAACTTATAAATATATTTTCAATGCTTATTATATATATTTTATAAATTTTAATAATAAACTTAATAGGTGGATAAGTTTTGTTTTTCGATTTAAATTCGAGGTTTAAAGATTTAAATTTATATAACGATACTTGATCGAATGAATTTAATATTTAAATCAACTAAATGCGATTTTGAATTGACTTAGATATTGAACTTTATAGGAAATGAACGTGAATTACGTAATTGATTTGAATTTGAATTTATAATTGATATGAATATATGAATTCGATTGTAAATTGACTAAATATGAATTGAAATAATTTTATATATGGAATTGATTCATAAACTGTTTGGTTTGAATTAAAGATATTTCTTAAATCAATTTATTTCAAGATATGATTTTATTAAACGTCCATGGTGTGAAAAATGTAAATGTTTGGTTGTTAAAGAGACCGGGATCGGATATTGTCATACTCTCTGCCAATACCGAAAACTACTTTAACAACTGTGTACGCGATGGAGTTCCAGAATGAAGTAGGTTAATTGTATGCGATTACTGGATTTGAAGAAAGAGAATAATAATGGATGTCCTTGACCTTCGGGTCATAATTAAAATGACTAAAGCAGGGCTATACCGAACCAAGCGGGGTTAGCTACCTCCATCGGTAACACTTCTTCCTTTATTGCTATATTCCCTCGGTTTGATTGATTTGATTTGATGCGCATCCATGATTTCGGAGTGTTGTTCGAGGTGGATGATAGTCGCGGCTATGCATTACCACCAGTCCGGGCATGCAACTAGTATATTCCAACTCTGGGCATTCCTCGTGTGCCTTGTCATATTATCCTGATCGAGACCCCTACGATTTTGATTTGACGTTGTCGCGGCTATGCATTACCACCAGTCTGAACATGCAATTAGTATATTCCTACTCTGGGCATGTCTCGTGTGCCTTGTCATATTATCCTAATTGAGACCGTTACAGTTTTGATTTGACGTTGTCGTATAGCAGCGCATCTCTATCCACTGACCGTTACTGGTGTTTTATATGCAATATTTACGACAAAGTTTATAAATAGTGTAAGGGAAAAATGTAATCCCGCTTACGCTATTTTCAATAGTATATTTACCGTAGACACTATTATAATAGCGTATTATATTATATGATATTAGTTTAACGGATCCTTAAAGGTTGGTGATCCCAAACATCCTTTAAGTTATTGATGCATTTCACTGAATATTTCACTTAAGTTGGTTTACTTCCATGAGAATGTTAGTCCTGATCCGAGTTGTTTTGTTTTGCATTATTGCTTGGGTCAGATCGAGTATTGCAATGTTGAGATTTCATCTTTTGAAGCTGGAGACTATTGAAGATATCACCTCTACCTGTTGATTCTGACTATTTCTCCTTTGTATTAGAAATTCTTATATTTAGACTTCCACTATATTAATTTTTGTAACTCTGATATTATGTATAAATTTTGATTTTTATTTAGTAGCTTCATGAACTACTATTGTACAATCTATTTATTCTTCTGCAAGGTATTCTGTTTTTCTGTGTCTGTGATTCTATGATTTATTCTATTTACCTCAGAACCTAATAACATTCTGTAATTTCGAATGGTTCAAGTTGGTTTAATTATCAGCTTGAAATGGACAAAAGACGGTATATTACATTTGGTATCAGAGCTTTGGTTTAATTACTAGCTTGAAGTGGATGAAAGACGGTACGTTACATTTGGTATCATAGCTTTGGTTTTACCAAAGTTTAGCTTATAGGGTAAACGCTCATTAGAGTTAGGGTTGCAATACCCAAGAATGAGTGGAATCAGTCGCAGGATCCTTTTAGAAAGAGCGTATTTTGAAGTATGAATAGTTTTTAAAATGGTTTAAAATGTTTGTAAACAAATGTTTCCGAATATAAAATTTTGTCTAATATTTAAATCTTTTTCAGAAATTTACCATTCATTCGAATCCATCTTCCTTCATAGATCCTCTTTGATTTGGTTCTTTCGTTCATTCATCTTTAACTTGAATTCTATAACTTATCCTTCTCAATTACAAGGTAAGAAGTAGAAGAAGAGTATAAGACTTCTAGCGAGTCCATTCTTATTTAATATTTATTTGGAATCGTTATTTTGAAAGGTATTATAATATATGATTTCTTAATACATTATTGAAATTTTGATATACATATTCGTAAATAATATTATGTTTTGGTAGTACCAAAATTTTGAAAAGATTTTTTGTTTACATTTTAAATTTTATAAAATATATATTTTGAATAGGGTGCATTTGGCACAGGTCTCTATTAAGTTTTAAAATTAGGCTAACATCTGGTTATAAACTTATTGTAAATTTAGTCCCTATTTTTTGAAAATTCAATAAAAAAATATATCGTATTTAATTAAAACACGCAAACGTAAAAAAAATTAGGCGAAAAAACCATCATTAACCATGTCAAAAAAAAAAAAGCGAAACTGCAGTTAAATGCATAATAGTATGCATATATTTGAATTTTCTTTCTTACATCTGTGCAAGTATTCCACTTATACATCTGTATTGATTTTATTGCATACATCTGTGCAAGTATTGCAAAATTCGTGCATACAAGTGTGCAATAATTCGCAGCCTTGCAAATTAATTCACATTTATTTGCATTCAAGCGTGCGCTTAAACAGAAAATGAGCACGCTTATGTGCAACAATATGCAGGCAAAATTTTACTAAAGTTTTCTTCATGCAATACTTGCATACATGTATGCAAGTATTTCAAAATAGTTGCACACATGTATGCATGTTTCGTCCAGATTTTCAACAGAAACAACATATGCAATAGTTGCATACATGTGTGCAACTATTGGGAATAGTTGCATATATGTATGCAACTTTTTCTTTATTTGTGTGGACTTCCGAGAACATTTCCAGAATTTAGCAATTTTTTTTTTTTTTGATTTGTGTGGACTTCCGAGAACATTTCCAGAATTTAGCAATTTTTTTTTTACCTAATAACACTTTTTTTTTTGGCATAAAAACATAAAAGGCGGAATTTTCAAAAAGAGGGACCGGGTTTGCATTGAAAACATGGGAGAGACGTGAGCCTAATTAAGTTTCAGAATAGGGATGTGTGCCTAAAATTCACTTTTGAATAAGATTTAAAGACGTAGACTTTGTAAGAAATTAATTTTTCTTGATTGAATAATATTATTTTGTATTTGATTTAATAATAAATTTTTTTATATATTTATCAAGGATTGAGGTTGAATTTTTAAGAAATAAATGAGTGGGAAGAGATATAAATTCTCCCTATTTATATTCTTTAATTTATGACTTAAAATATATTATTTATAATATATGATTTTGAAATTTGGTATATATTAGGTTTAAATATAAAAAGATGTTTTGAGTATTTATTTTGACGTTAAAATTGGCCTATTGAGTACTTAGTGATTTGGGTCTGATCAATGTATATGCTAAATCCTATGTGTATTAGATAGATATAGAGTCACACACTAGTCGCTTGAAAATGATTCTGATGATGACCGCGACATCATCGATATCTATTTTCAGGTTTCGAAAGTGGGATAAATATATTTGGCCAATCGAGACGTTGAGTGAATACTTAAAACTATTTTGAAATGTTTGGAAAAAATATTCATTTATATATATATATATATTTTTAATATATATAGGTATGAAGATAAATGTGAACCATTTGGTTTAAATATAACGATTATTTAATTACTATTTTCCTACCTCATTCCTTTTTTGGGACGAAAAGGTTTGAGTGGAGGAGACTGACCTCAATTTTAAGTATATTTTATTTAATGATTTAATTTAAATTTTGTTTTATTTATTTTATTTGTTTGGATTTTTTCCTTTTATTTCGTTTATTATTTAATTGATTTGCAAAAATATTTATATTATTTCCTTTATGTGCAAACACTGTTTACATTTTAAAGTTAAATGTCCATTCCTTGATATTATTCCTTTCCTTACCTGGTTGTTAATTTCAAAGAAATTAAACGTTCATTTCCTTCCATTTATTTCCCTATATTCATTACTTTTGGTTCCCTGTTTCCATTCGTTCACTTACGTTCCAATGGCAAGTTTCTATTTCCAAAATAGTCTTGTGTGTTTTGAATTTCGAAACGTTTGATTGTTTATTTATTTATTGCCAAACCATTCGTCCTCTGAATTAAAAAAATTGTAATTCCTTTTATTTGCAAGCATTGATTACCTTTTTAGTTTTCAACGTCTGTTCCTTAGTATTAATGTTTTCCTTATACGTTCGTTATTTCAAAATTTAAATCCTTCCAATTTTTAATTGCCTAAACTTTCGCACGTTCATTTTTAAAGCACTGGTCCATTTTTGAAATCGTTTGTTTATTGCAATGGAAAATTTCCAAACCATACACTAAACCAATGCCTTTAATAATGCCAAACATTTAGTTCCTTTGCTAACTTTCCAAAGCATATTTTCGTTCCTTTTTTTTGTTATTTCAAACGCAACTTTTCCAATTCCAAAATCATTCCCTTTTTATTGCATGTACGTGACTTTGCCCACATACCTATTCTTTTCCTCTCTCTTCGTTTCTCTTCTATTTATTCACATTTTCCATCTTTTACTTTTCCATTTTTCTCCACTCTCTTTGTCCTCTCTCTAAAAAAAATCATTCCTTCCCAAAAACATTACGTTCTTCCATCATCTTACCACCGCATATATGTACCTTCACCATTTTTGTCTCTCACCACCTTCTTTTTTGTGAAGACATCCAAACAAAAGAGGAAAAAAAACCTACAACTTCCCTTCATCTCATAGCCTCGTCAGCTACCCTACTCCAACCGTGCCAGCTTACCAGCGCTTCACCCAAACGCCGCCTGTTATTGTCGCCGCGCTAGCCCAACCCACGTCCATGCCGCAGTTGACCAACTCATCCGTTTGGTTGTGATGCTTGCGTGTGAGTGTGATTCTTTCTGTTTTGCGTGACGTGAGTTTGGGTATATTTTCCCATTTGAATCTATGTGTGTGCGTGTTCTTGTGCAGGTGTGTGAGTTGTTTTTTTTTTTTGCATGGATGTGTATGTGTATATTTATGGTGTTGTGTTTGGGTGAGTTATTTGAAAATTTATTTGTTTTGAGAACAAATGTATACATATATATTAGTTTGAAAGGTGTGTGTGTATATATATATTGTTTGGTGTGAGTTGTTTTAAAATTTATTAGATTTGAAAATAATAATAATATTATGTGTATATGGTTTTGTATGTGCTTAGCATCATGTTGATTTTATTGTATATATGTTATAATTTTAATTTGCGTTATGTGTTTGTGTGAGTTTATCTTACTTCGGATTTTTTGTGCTTTGAGTTATGTTTAATTCATACTATATATATATATGTTTGGGGCTTGTGTTTTATTTTATTTCGTCTGTGTGTGTGTGTGATTTATATAAGGGAAAGTCTACATAGACACAAAAATTTGACACAAATTGAGTGAGACAAAAATCTAAACCATATGATTACCTCATGACTTGCATCTGTAACATAAAGACAAATTAATCATGTGGTTGAGATTTTATACCTTCTAATTTGTGTCAAAATTTTGTGTTCATATATTTGCTCCCTTTATATAATATGTATGTAGTTGTTGTGTGCATGAGTTTGGTGAACTATGTAAGTTTATGGGGTACGTTTTTGCGTGTGCGTTCATATGTTGAGGTGTGAGTTTTAACAGGTCTGTGTGTTATTTTGTTTGTGTGGTGTGTTGACAGTGTGTGTTTGTGTTACTGTGTGGCATAAGTGATCTTGTTTGTGCATGAGAGTGATTTTATGTGTGTCCCCTTTTGTTGAGTGTGTATATTTTTGTTTAAAAATTTATTATTTTAGAAATATATATGTATAGATATAAAGATATATATATAGTTTGGTTGTGTGCATCAATTTGTATAAAATATTTATATATGGTTTTGTGTGATAAATGTTTATGTGCGTTTATAAATTTTTGATTATATATAAAAGAAACATATATTTCGGTGTTGAATGCGTGGCGTTGAGTCGCTTTGGAAATTTAATTATTTTGAAAATAATAAATATGTTTATATATATATTTATTTATTAATTTTAAATATTTATTTATATATATATCGTTTTACGGTTTTATTTGGGTGTGTTTGCGCTGTATGTAATTTAAAAATATATATGGTTTGGTGCTATATAATTATATATATATATATATAAGTGATTTAGAATGTGTTGAATTTTAAATATATATGTATATATTAATTTTACTATGTATACATTTATTATATATATACTATTTTGAAAAAGGATTTGTTATGTGTTTATGTATGATTTATAATATATATACTATTATAATTTGTGTTGTGTGTATGGGGTGTGTGTGTGTATGAGTTTATGTGTGTGTTTCAAATTTTATATTATATATAAGTATATATGAATTAGTATGTGTTAGCGTTGTGCTTTATTTAAATGTATAATTTATAAAATATACTTTTTTGCGTTGAATTTTAAATATGTTAAAATTTTCTGTGTGTTTGTATATATAAAAGTATATATATTTTGTGCAAAGAATTTATTGGGTTTATTTTGAGTCAAGTTTGAGAACCGTTCCAAAACCCAAATAGCCGTATCGATCCATTGAAAATTCCCTAGCCTCCTCTTATAAAATAAAATAAAATATTGAGCGATCATCGAGTTAAAATCCATTCTGAATCATGCCTGCAAGTCGTCATTTAATTTTGGGTCACGAAAGGTGAGTTTATCTCACCCATGGCTCACATTATTTCATAGATGTTAGATCAACTAAATGAACTGTTATGAAATGTATAGAGTGCCAATAGCAATTGTTTGTTTAAAATATACACTTTCATATGTGACGATATTCATATGACATGTATGTACATTGATTATATATGACTACGATGTGATTTATGATATGTGATGATTTGTTATGTTGTAGATACCGATAGTTTAGGAAAAATCACTAAGGGTTGAAATGATACATATCCGAAAGGACATTAGATTAGAGAAAATTTGTTATGGGTTGAAATGATAGACTTGAATGATTTTTACTGAATTTGAGATTGCGGATTGAAATGATAAACTCGTAGAAATTTTATAAATTGCGGGTTGAAATGATAAATATCTTTATCATTTGACCATAGGGTAGAAAACTATATACGGACACCGTTGGTCTTGTTTTCAAATTAAAATAATTTGGAAATTAAAATTTGATTGTAATAATACTAATTTAAGATCTTATATTTTATATTTATATTTTAAAGATTTATACTTAAATTTTGTAAATTCTAAATTATATGTTTTAAAATGATTTTATGAGTAAAAATGTATTTAAATGCTTATTTAAGATTTCACTTATAATTTGTTTATTTTAAACTGTATAATTTAATCATATATGTATTTTTAACTTTAAATTAATATATTATAATAAATTATTCATTTAAACCTATTTCTAAATTATTTTAAACCTATATATGTTTATAAAGCTATTTTCTATATAAATTTATAACTTATAAATATATTTTCAATGCTTATTATATATATTTTATAAACTTTAATAATAAACTTAATAGGTGGATAAGTTTAGTTTTTCGATTTAAATTCGAGGTTTAAAGATTTAAATTTATATAACGATAATTGATCCAATGAATTTGATTTTTAAATCAACTAAATGCGATTTTGAGTTGACTTAAATATTGAACTTTATATGAAATGAACGTGAATTGCGTAACTGATTTGAATTTGAATTTATAATTGATATGAATATATGAATTCAATTGTAAATTGACTGAATATGAATTGAAATAGTTTTATATATGGAATTTATTCGTAAATTGTTTGGTTTGAATTAAAAAAAATTCTTAAATCAATTTATTTCAAGATATGATTTTATTAAAACGTCCACAGTGTGAAAAATGTAAACGTTTGGTTGTTAAAGAGACTGGGATCAGATATTGTCACTCTCTGCCAGTACCGAAAACCACTTTAACAACTGTGTACGCGGTGGAGTTCTAGAATGAAGCAGATTGATTAGGAGGCGATTATCGGATTTGAAGAAAGAGAAAGATGATGGATGTCCTTGACTTTCGGGTCATAATTAAAATGACTAAAACAGGGCTATACCGAACCAAGCGGGGTTAGCTGCCCCCATCGACAATACTTCTTCCTTTATTACTATAGTCCCTCGGTTTGATTGATTTGATTTGATGCGCATCTGTGATATCGGAGTGTTGTTCGAGGTGGGCGGTAGTTGCGACTATGCATTACCACCAGTTCGGGCATGCAACTAGTATATTCCTATTCTGAGCATTCCTCGTGTGCCTTGTATATTATCTTGATCGAGACCCCTACGATTTTGATTTGATGTTGTCTATAGCGGCGCATCCCTATCCACCGACCGTTACTGGTGTTTTATATGCAATGTTTATGACAATGTTTATAAACAGTGTAAGGGTAAAAATGTAATCCCGCTTACGTTATTTTTAATAGTATATTTACCGTAGACACTATTATAATAACGTATTATATTATATGATATTAGTTTAACGGATCCTTAGAGGATGATGATCCCAAGGAACTTTTAAGTTATTGATGCATTTCATTGAATATTCCATTTAGGTTGATTTACTTCTATGAGAATGTTAGTCCTGATCCGAGTTTTTTTGTTTTGATTATTGCTCGGGTCAGATCGAGTATTGCAGTGTTGAGACTTCACTTTTTGAAGCTGGAGACTATTGAAGATATCACCTCTGCCTGTTGATTCTGGCTATTTCTCCTTTGTATTAGAAATTCTTATATTTAGACTTCCGTTGTATTAAATTTTGTAACTCTGATATTATATATAAATTTTGATTTTTATTTAGTAGCTTCATGAATTACTATTGTATAATTTATTTATTCCTCTACGAGATATTCTGTTTTTCTGTGTCTGTGATTCTGTGATTTATTCTGTTTACCTCAGAACCTAATAAGATTGTCATTTCGAACGGTTCAAGTTGGTTTTATTGCCAGCTTGACGTGGACGAAAGACGGTATGTTACATATATAACCTAGAATGAAAACATTAAAACCATATTAAGGCCAACTACCGTAAGAACCTCGGTGCAGATTTGATTAATATGTCTTGGTGTTGCGCAAAAATTGCTCCGATACCAAACTGTTGGTGTTTTGTGCGCAGTGGAAGTTTGACAAAACGCCGAAAAAATAGGTACTTTATCACTCAATCATTTGAAGATGAATTTGATTGAAAATAACAACATAACAAATCGGAAATAATAGCAGTACACTAATATTTCTCCCAACCACCATCTTTATTGATTCGCCAAAAACAAATTTTGTTTACACTCAATTAATTACAACCAAAAAATAAACAAAATACAATGAATCAATAACCTTATTGAGATAGGCAAAAAATATTTAGATGACTAAAAATATTGTTGGAGTAGAAGAGCGATGAAGAACGATGACAAACCCTTGGACAATCTGGAGGCACCAACTGCGTCTTTCAGCAGTAAATAGGAATAGCTACCCTTAGCCCAAATTCCTACATCTTTCTCTCCATAGTGCAAGCCCATGGAGGCACACAACCTCACTAGATATTCTCACATGGTTTCTTGTTCTTTGTTAATTGTCACAATCTAACCAAGAAGGCTGCATATATATAGGAGAATAGAAAAGCTAGACAAATATCCAAGTTGTCCCTTCAAGATATCTCCAAAATATAACCATTCATTTCTTTCCTTCTATGATCAAATCAATCAGTTAACCAATAAATCAATCAATTAATCAATCAACCAATTAGTCAATTAATTAATCAATCAATTAGTCAATCCAATCAATAAATCATTTAATTGATTACATCCTCTTCATAAAATATTTGAATCAAAAAATTCAATACTCCACTTTGATTTAAATATCACATATCTCCAACAATCCACAAACAAGTCAACCTAGCTCTTTCAACAACATTAACTCTCAATTAAAACCAACCTCGATTTCAAGGCAACGAGATATACCCCAGTCGATTTGAAAGGACTATGACCACACCTCAATTACAAACACAACCCATCGCCTGCAAAAGATGCATCTACCATCTGAGCTACACCATGCAAAAACCAATGGTCTAAAAAGTGTTTGCAATACCACAAGATCTCCATCGTCTTTGTGGATTTCAAAACTCGATATTCGTCTTCTGTTTGACATGATCTCTTCATCTCCGGGATCCCTCAAGCATCATCAACATCTAGACCCTTGTCGATACCATGATCCTCCACCTTAGGACCATAAGCAGTGACCATATTAACCTCTCCACCTTGTTGTGGACTAGGTTCTTCAACCGTTACCCGCCTTCATCTTCGTCTTCTTCCATCTTCCCTCATCCATATCAGAGGGCTTCTTCACATCTCCATCAGTTGGACCATCGAGGTATGGAACATGCACTATTATAGACTTCCAAATCCCCTCAATATCTACCATAAAAATAGTCATCAACGAAAGCAACATCATCTCCGATGTCTACAATCTTCAATCCAAAATCACTCCAAGCTATGCAATGAACTGAGCTCTGATACCAATCCATAAAACTTGGTCAACATATCCTAAAATCCTGCAACTTCTAATATCTCCACTTTAATATTCATGTGATGAATATCACAAACCATAACATTCCTCCCAACCACCCACTTTATTGATTCACCAAAAACAAATTTTGTTTACACTCAATGGGTTACAACCAAAAAATAAACAAAATACAATGAATCAATAGCCTTTCTGAGATAGGCAAAGAATATCTAGATGACTACAAATATTGTTGGAGTAGAAGAGCGATGAAGAACGACGACAAACCCTTGGACAATCCGAAGGCACCAACTGCGTCTTTCAGCAGTGAATAAGAATAACTACCCTTAGCCCAAATTCCTACATCTTCTTCTCCAAAGCGCAAGCCCATGGAGACACACAACCTCACCAGATATTCTCACATGGTTTCTTGTTCTTTGTTAATTGTCACAATATAACCAAAAAGGCTGCATATATATAAGAGAATAGAAAGCCTAGACAAATATTCAAGTTGCCCCTTCAAGATATCTCCAAAATGTAACCATTCATTTCTTTCCTTCTATGATCAAATCAATCAATTAATCAATAAATAAATTAATCAATTAATCAATCAACCAATTAGTCAATTAATTAATCAATCTAATCAATCAATCATTTAACTGATTACATCATCTTCATAAAATATTTGAATCAAAAAATTCAACACTTGGAACCTTCAGTTGATAATTTCACCTAAAAACATACTTTAAATGTTGGTTTGGTTCAATTAGTTTCTTACGTTCTTACATGCAAGAGTTTTATGTCTAGCTATGTCCATATTTGTTAATAACTATGTCTTATAAATGAAACCTAAGAAGTTGTCATTTAACGATACATTGTTTGTGTAAATTTCAAGTGCATTTGATACTTCTATATTTGTTGACATTGTTATCAAAAATTTTATGATTCAAATCCCGTTTCACATTGGATCTCACTTTGTAATTCGATTCACATTCCAATTTTAACTTAGTTAAAACTACAATTCAAATAATAATAATAATAATAATAATAATAATAATAATAATAATTCAATCCATCCCTGTTGGTATATTTAATATATTTATTTGGATCCTAAATTCCAATTTTCATATAGAATGGAAGTGCATGCAAGTGCAGTTTTGCCCAAGATGAACCAAAAAAAGGAAACAAATAATAAAACACAAAATTTTTGATGTAAAGAACAGATATCCATACCAAATTGAAAAATTCCTCCCTGCACTTGCACTTACTTCACACTCCAAAAAAACAAAACCATCAGCTGCATCTCACATGCAATCAAACGAGAAGCTCTCATTCACCCCAAACTTCTATAAAACACAAAATCACCCACAATCCTTCAACTCCAGCCTCTTGTCATCAAACTATCAGCCTAAACAAAAGCAAAGAAAATTTTAAGGATGATTTACTACAACAAACATAATTTGGTCAAATCCTGCGAATGTGAATGAGAAAATATATAACGTGATTTTACATTTTTTTAAGGATATTACCAAACAAATGCAATAGAATAAGGTAACCCTAGGCAATAAAATCCCTCGACTGCAACCTGCTACACAACATATGAATTGGATCGTATGTTTTAATTCTGATTTAAATCGTTGATGAAAAACCCAAATTGAGAACGAACGATTCAAGATTGGAAACGACAAAAACGAATTGAGGAATAAAAAGCGTACCTTTGTCGAAAGTAACGAAGAAAAGCTCCACGTTTTCGATGGTCGAAGAAATGGAGAAAAATCGTCTTAACCCTAATTAGAGCGAATGCAGCCAGAATGTTGAGATGTTGCTTTGGGCTTGAAAGCAGAAGAAAAAACAAAAAAAACAAAAAAAAAAAAAAAATTGCTTCTACAATAAGATGGAAAGTAACTTCCATAAATCCAAATTTTAATTGGATACTTTAAAGCTTTTGCTTTTTAAAATCCGAAAAGTAGCTTAATTTCAGCTATCCAAAGGGAACCTTGGACAAAATGCTCCCTTGAACCAGAAGTTCAAGGCCAAGCTAACAGGGGCCTGATTCAAATGATGAAGGGAATGATACGTTTCATGCTCTTGGGGACAAAAATCCCAATGACAATGATGACGGAGATAGTGGCTAGTGGCTACAGCGATGGTCTTGGAGGCAAAGGCTCTGATCATGCCAACACCTTCGTCAGCGTACGACTTCATTTCATCCTTTTCCTCGTTTACTCTCATCTTCCCGATTTCATGACCAAGGATCAACGCATCCTACAACAATATCCCTCTTTCTCTACTGACTACTCCTACCTCACCTTCGTCAGCACCGATGGTAACCGATGGTATGCAGCCTTCGTTAGCACTGATGGTCTGCAAATTCGGAAGCTAGGGTTTTGTAAGGTTAGTATTTCTATACATTTGTAATTAAAATTTGAAATTCTATGTTAGATTCGATGTATCGTTTCCATTCAATTCAATTGTGATTTGTTCCCTAAAACTGTATTTCCCATGCGCTGCCGACCCTATACTCTGCTCTTTCTTTATATTTTTTATCGACATATCTTACCCTAATCCACCTTCTGCCTTCTGTTTCCCCACGCTGCAAATCATGCTCCCCTCTTTCTTCATTTATCTACCAACAAATCTTACCCTAAAACAATCCGCGTAGGGATGTTATAGCATTTGGTGAAATCAGAAGTCAAATTGGGGTTTTGCTTGAATTAGGTCAGTGATTTGTTAGTATTTCTTCTTGAATTACCGACTTTGATATCTTGGACTACTTAATTGGTAAGATTTGCACTAAAAACTTGATTTGATTATTTATTATTCCAACTCTGTTCTACATTCTACATTTATTTCAAATACCATCCTTTTCGATTACTAATTTGTTAATCCTTCTCGCTGGAGTTTAGTATTATACATATATATACAATTTGTAAGTTAGGTCATAAAACCTGATTTGATGGTATATTCTTCCTATTATGTGCTACACGCACCTTCCTATGCTATATACCCTTTCAAATCAGTTTTGATATGGGTTGATAAATCTTACATTTCAGCGGTAACTATTTTTTGGTATGGAATATAATTAGTAATTACTTTGGTAAATGCATACAGTTCTTTTTCAAAAACTGGTCGTTTAAAATCTCCAATAGTTGTTGTTTTACATCTTAACTGTCAACATGTATTTCGATATGCTTTTTGAAGGTTTCACTGTCGTGAATTTCTATGTACTTTTAAATCACAACACAACTACAATTATTACTTTCTATAACAATTTCAAAATCAATCTAACTGCATTAGATTCATACCAATTGTAGTAAACATGTATGGGGAGTTGGTATCCTACTGGCCAAACATAATTTTTTAACCATTCAAAAAATTAACTTATCTCCAAACAATTACAGGTTAATATAAGGCACGCTTTTTTATTACTTCAGATATTGAGCACTTAAATTTGTATTTACGTCTGTTATTATATTTTGAATGTTTCAGTTGGTTAAGTTTGGTTATTTAAATCCTTCACTTCTGAGAAAAGTTTACATACTTTATAAATGTTGCACTGGCTTCATTTTCCAATCATGTTAAATCTCATTCAATTTAGGTTCACTATTTCCCTGTTATTGGCCAATATATATAAGCCTTACACATGAGCTTCCCAATAATTTATGTAGATATGCTTATTGAAATGATTGGTTGCTTGCTGGACATTTATTTTTAAAACTATTTCAATAATTAATTCATGCTTAATTAGTCGTTGGTTCGGTATAAGCTATGCGGTTTTCATACCTTTTAACGCACAACCACTAAGTTGTTTGGTAGAATTTAATTTTATGACATGTTGTCCCTACCATATTTCTTTCGTCCAATTGTTGTTCCTTACTATGCGTTCTCACAGAACCTAACATCTTTGGCAATGGCTTCGTTTCCCTGCCAATAATTGCTTTAAACTTCCTTTCCTCAATTCCATTATGATTTAACTTCATTTCATTTTCCTGATTTGGTTATCTTTTTTTTTTTTTATTACGAATTTATGACATAAACACTACCAACATTCTTTTAGTATTAGCTCCAACCTTTCTAAACCAATGTAAACTTGACTGATTACGGCAAAGCTATCTTCATTTCATTTTCCTGATTTGGTCATCTTTTTTTTTTTTTTTTTAAATTATGAATTTATGACATAAACACTACCAACATTCTTTTAGTATTACTTCCAACCTTTCCAAACCAAATGTAAGCTTTAATGATTACGACAAAGCAATATTAAATATATATTATGGAAAAAGGAACAATTCCTAACTTGAATCATCGTATAAATTTGTTGTTAATGTAACTGTTTCTTCTAAATTTACGATTATGATATTATGTACTAATAAATTGCTTTAACTTTGAGTGGTTCATTTGTTGAATTTGTTTCAATTGGCATACTATAGCTGAAATGAAAGCCGTCTTTGCTATATAAAACACAAATCATATCGCAAAATGTTGCATGTAAATGTTTATGCATTTCAACTGTAATTGTTGGCTTACCGCTCTTTGATGTTTGAGGGGTCGATTTCTTCATATGTAACTATTTACGAAAAAACTAGAAAATTCGTATGTGTTTCGAATTTATTTTAATACTAGAGAATGACCCATTTGAATTAAATATTCTATATTGTACAAAATTGTGAGATTATGGCTTCTTTTTTTTTTTTTTTACTGTTATGCTATAAGCTTTTAAGTTCTTATAATATGCATATTTATTTTCACTGTATCTTTTTATAGGACGACACCAATACAGTTCATTTTAACCGTGTAACTCATATGTTTCTTTCAGTAAAGTATGTTTGTTTAAATGGTGTTATTGTTATCCATTCTTATTCGTGAGCTCTTTGCTGTATCTTAATTATATGCATATACAAAGGTTCTGAATTTTCGTTGATGCTCTAATTTCTCATCCATGATTGCAACTGGAATAATCAACATTGAAAAATCTTCTTCAAATATCATTTTTCCTCAATGGTAATGTTGAAAAGCACAAGGTTATTTGATTTCATTTTATTTGTGTAAGTTTATGAACTATCATCAACGAGGAAATGATAACACAGTTTCAAAATTTTCCAAATATTCTTTTGAAATACAAACAATTATACCAGGCAATATCACCACAATTTCATGCTTGAGTTGGACTTATTTAAAACAAAAATTTTATGACTGAAGTTCTGTGGACTGATTTAGACCTTAAGTTCTTACCTCTTATTTTGTACAAATATTTCCATTTGCTAATTTATTTATTTTCTTTCACTGAGTAGAAGATGAAGGGTAGGTTGACTCCAAACTGCCAACTGATATAACATGGATTGGCCTTGAACATTGTAGTGGAAATATGTTTTACAAAAACATAGCAGGCTTGACCTAAAGCATAGCAGTCAGCATAACACGGATTAACCTCGAGCTAAACAATACACATGTCAGCCCATGTTTCAGGTGTGGTATCTTCGATAATTCGACAGCGCTGTTGGCGATAACATACTCTTCGTTTAAGCACTCTGTGGGACCAATGTTTCAAGGTGCTTTATGAAACGATTAACGTAGTACTGTACATTATCCAGTTATACTATGTTCTTACATCATCAAACTGCACTCTGGTGGTTGAATTTTATGGAAATCCGTCTATTTTACTGCATAAATTTATATAGTTAAATTTCTTTTAACTCAAACTATTGCGTTATAGTTCTCTTTCTATGAGGTATATTATCAATTTGAACTTCGAACTGCTGTAGGGATAGCACAACTTGGCCACTGTTAACATGTTCATTGGTTGCAAAATTTTATTGAACAGTAATCAATTTATGATGTCGCCATATTTAACTTTTAAGTTTTTGAAACGGTGTAAGCTACCATCGAAGATTGGAGTTGTCGTTGTGACTGATACACAAGTTACCAGGACTAATGAAGTAGTAGACGATATTCCTATATACAAATTCTGTTTTACCGATGATAGCCTGCTGCCTTCTGCTATGATTGTATTCCTGTTCTCTAAGTATTACTTTTTTATTTCTTCTGTGCATTCGTCAATTTACTTAGTTCTGTTTTGTAATTTAAGGTGTCTAAAATTTATGTGTGTGTATGTTACAATATATGTTTTTTGCTCTAACCATCCACAGTTAAAATTTTCCATTGTTTTAAACTTACTAATAGTTATACGTCTTCCCTTCTAACTTACAAATTCAAAATTTAGTCTCTTTACTGCTGATTTGGAAGGAAAGATCACAAAACAAGTCCTGTAGATATCACGTAAACTTTCTTGTATGAATTTTCAGTGTTGAATCTATAAATCAAATTGATGGTTTGATGTTCACTACAACCTTTTCATGGGTTTTAAACATATTTACTCAATTCGCCGGTATATCACATTGTATATCACATTGGTTAACACAGTTTATCAAACCCGCGAACATATTTGAAAGATAACCTTATGAGTTGGTTAACAAACCAACAAAGAGTGGCAGGAAAAAATAAAAAAAGATGTAAGACAAATTTGTAAGTGGAGATGTATAGTTGAGTGACTTAATTCTATATAATTGAAAGGTTAAATATTGTAATTTGATTAAAATAGCATGAGGTAGTCCATTTTTAAATAAGTTGTCGCGTTGTATATTGATAGTTGCAACATGCCTCCACAAATTCATCTCAGAAATGAGCAACTATCAACTGTAATTTTCTTCATGTAATCTATTGTAGCTCTGAGTACTACACATCTAAAAATGACATTGCTCCAGCTTTTGCATGTTTATTCAAGAACTCCATCTCATCTTTCAATGGTACTACTGAATCATAGAAGCTAATTCATTGCTTGAAATCTTTTCCCAATCATAATTAGAATAAAATTTTGAAAAGTTCACCTACTTGCTATCCAGTTGAACAAAGTATAATGTTATCAAATTGCAATTTTAAAAAATTGTCTTTTTTTATATCCTTAAATTGGTGGCTATTGAAAAGAACATGAGAGTTGAGTGAGATTGTTACGGAAATCAAGTTAATTTTAGTAACACAAAGAACTGAGAAAAAAAATTTCCTTAAGCAGCAAGGACCGAAAGTAAGATGATGAATAAAAGTAATGAGGGTAATACATAATCATGTTTTATATAGTTTAGGAGTGAAAAAATTTGAACAAAAACAATAATGATGGTAAGATCACAACCTATTATCTGAATAAATCTCGACTGCAACCAACTGGCATAAAGATTTTGGAGATTGTTTTTGTAGTAACATAAATTAAGCAACAAATGAATGCAGAAAGATTCCATTAATATGCAAGGTCTGCTACATGAAATAATTGATTGTGCATATGAAGCTAAAAATTTGTGCTTCGGTTTTGACAAGAAATGTTTCCCTACAGATGATTTGAATGAAATCCAGTGCTAACATGTATTAGATTTTATACAAAATAGAAAGTATTGTGTTGGGAAACAATGGCTGAGTCACGGACTAGGTCGCGTTCTTGAAGACGATTCAGCGATCTGGTCGGTGGTGCAAACCAGTTCGTACTTGTCGCCGCCGCCTCTAGGATAAAACAACCTTCTGAGAAAAATAATTGATTTGCTTGCACAACAAACCAATTCAGATTTGCACTTTCGATTTAAATTTAACTGTTCGTTCTGATTTTGTTTTCGAAGAACTTTTAATGGTGGAAGAAGAAGAAGAGAGAGATAAGAAAAAGTTGTTTTTTTTTTCTGAGTAGTTCGGCAATAAATAAACATGGTAATACATGTAAAGGAAGTCGGTTCAGATCTAAAAATTTGGATCTCAATTTTTACCAAGTCAAAAAAAAAAAAATTGTTTTTTTTCCTTTTCATACAGTCTCATGATGTGGACTATTTATATATGAGTCACCTCACACTTATCCAATTTTTTTTTTAAATAATTCATCTTTATAAAAAATGAATCATTTTTCCAACAATCCCCCGCTTGAATTTAAAAAAAAAATATTTCAAGCAGTTTCTAGAAAATTAAGATTGTGCATAAACAAAGGTGTCATCCGACTTGAACCTTTGCATAGTAAATAAGATTCAGTTTTTACTAGAGTGACACGTAATCTTGAACTCTATTCCTGACATCAGACCACACACAACCTTTTCTATTGTGCAATCCAATAAGCCCGTGCATTAATGGCCATGCACGTCTATCCCAGTTTAGTGAACGCTCTAGGAATCTTGCCCAAAACTCCATAGGAAACGGCCACATTTCCATATTCACATAGGTGAGTCTATCAAGAGTACTCCTGAAGGTAGATTGTAATAACCCGAAAATGCGAGCCAGTTTGAAATTTTTATTTTGGCAATTTTAGCGGAGTTTGAACATTTAAAATAGATTATTTTAAATAAAATCGACGAGAAATTTATTTTGAATATAATTCAAACGTATATATTATATACGCCGTCGTTAGAATATAAATATTTATATATAATTATAAATAGAATTGAAAATGGCGCGGTAGTTCGATAATTCGATTTCAAATTTCAATTGAATGTACCGGTTGCAAAACAATCCGGATTTTAGTGAAACCAAAAATATTATAATCTAGTTGATGATATCTTTCCAACGAATCCGACAAATCAAGATTTCATATCGGGAATCAAAAGATATGTCCAGTTGAAAATTCTGAATAGTCGCTATGGAATTCAGGCCCTTAAAAATGGACATTTTGCAAATGACCTCGGATTTCGACGAAACCAGTTTTGTTGGGTCCGTGATGTTAAATTATTGCTAGATTCCAAATTTCATAATTTTTCGAATCAATATGTGAGCGTGGCAAAGGAAAACGTGTTTTGACCATTTCAGTTGATTTTAATCGACTGGAAATTGGCCATTTTTCTAACGGTCTCAGAATTCGACGAAACTAGTTTTGTTAGGATCGTATCTTTAATACGAAGCTAGAAAATATTTTTCTGCAATTTTTAGAGTTAGTATGTGACCCCGGTAATTTGAAATGTACGTTTAAAATTCAATATAATGATTTAAAATGTAAATTTGACGAAAACTGATCGAAACGATCGAATTGGCCTACGTGGCATATCCCATTGTGTTCGGAATGGGGGTAAAACGCTAGGGACGACAGTCGGTGGGCCTCGTTTCGAAGTCGAATAAAAAGTCAACTCCTTGGGATAAAATAAATTAAAATTAAATTAAATATATAAAACCTTTTTCATATAACCCCCCCCCCCCCCCCTCTTCAAAATCAAACCGAACAGGAAAAAGAAAAAAGAAAAAAAAAAGAAAAAAAAAACGTTCGATTCCTCCTGCCGCCTCCACCCTCCCTGGCGATCGCCGTCGCCATCGACCCCGCAGCCACCGCGCATCCTCCTCCAGTCGAGAAACCCGCCAGCCCCTCCTCTCGAACACGTCCAACCCTAAAAACCGCTGCTTCACCATGCTGGACCCCACCGCTCAGCTAATCCGCCGCCACAGACCCGGACGCCACCGTGAAGCACCTGACCCCCTCGCACAACCAGAGACCCCCCCTGCATCGAAGAACGCGAGCGCCCAAACCCCCATCGCCGGAAACCCTAGCCTCCACCGCTTCCCACAGACGCCGACCCCCCCCCCCCCAGCTGCTCCGACGTGAAATGCCATCTCCACCCCATTATCCACTGTAAGCTTCTTCTTTATTTCATTTATTTTATTTAATTATAATACACTTTTATTTTCTGATTTATATTTATATAATTTACTTGTATAAAGATAGCGATTTCTATATATAATACATCTGTTTTAATTTAACAAAGATATGAAATTTTATAAGTAAAGATTCGGTTTTTCTATGAAGTTAGCAAAGTAAAAGACGTGTTTTTTTTAAATTTAAAAAGGTGAAAACTTTAAATTTAAAAAGGTGAAAACTTTAAATTTAAAAAGGTGAAAACTTTAAATTTAAAAAGGTGAAATCTTTAAATTTAAAAAGGTGAAAACTTTAAATTTAAAAAGGTGAAAACTTTAAATTTAAAAAGGTGAAATCTTTAAATTTAAAAAGGTGAAAACTTTAAATTTAAAAAGGTGAAAACTTTAAATTTAAAAAGGTGAAATCTTTAAATTTAAAAAGGTGAAAACTTTAAATTTAAAAAGGTGAAATCTTTAAATTTAAAAAGGTGAAAACTTTAAATTTTAAAAAGGTGAAAACTTTAAATTTAAAAAGGTGAAAACTTTAAATTTAAAAAGGCGAAATCTTTATATAGAAAATAGCGTGATAAAAATATAATTTTTATCTATATAACATAGTAGCAAAAATTCGATTTTTATATATTGAATAGCATAGTGAAAAATTCGATTTTTAAATATATGAAGTGATTATAAAAATATGATTTTTAAATTGAAAGTAAACAAATAAAAAGGTGACTTTTATTTTAAAGACATCAAAATATAAAAATGTGTGATTTTTATATATGTAGTGACTACGGGCAACGAAGATGAAAGAAAAGGCGAGAACGACGAAGATCTCTACAATAGGAGTGTCGTGGTATTGGATAGCTTTCGGTGAGAACTTCTCACTCAAAATTCTTTTTCTAGTTATATTTATATACTAGGATGTAGACGGTGCTTAGTAGCACCCGACACCCGTCATCCACAGACCATGGATGGCTTGTTTGTTAAATTGTTTGATTGTGTAGTTGGTTAGTCTATTTGGTGTGAATTGAATTGTTTGGTGAAATGGAATGGATTGATTGATGTGTGAATGGCGTGGGCCTTCACTAGACTGGGGATAAGGCTAGGCCTCGTCCCGTTTCTAGTATCGTGCCGTTATGCCGCCGAAATTTTCTAAAATATGTTAGAAAAATAAAAATATCATTTTATTGAATAAATGAACTGAATAGGAATTCATGTGTTGAAATAAAATATTTTATCGTTAAAAATATAAATTTTAACGTGAATGTGAATAAATAAATATTTATAAACAAATCGACCGATTTGTTTATATACACTGATTTGACTGATATTGATTGGGTCGATAAATTTTACACATCGCCCAACTGCACAACTAAAATTTGTGTTTGATTGTTTGAAACCCCACACGGGTGTTGGGATGAAATTTGAAGTTCACTCATCCTGATTGATTAAGTATGTCGGTCGATTGATTGACAGGCTGTTATAAGCGTTAGATATCTATATTTGATGCTTATACAGTGTGGTGCACTTTGGTTGATGGTTGATTATTTTTCAAAGCTATTATATACATGTGTTGTATGGAATCCAAATAATTAACATTATATGGTGATTGATTGGGCCTCATTCCAATCGGGAAAATAATGAATATTATAAAAAAAAATATGTGTTGAATATAAAAATAGTCATGTGTTGACGATGTTCATGTGTTGAGTGAAATATTTTATATAATAAAATTTACATCTTTATCATATTTAAAATTAGAACTACTTCTCAGTAGAAGTCTAATTAAAAATCAAACGATAGATACCTTAGTTTTATAAAATATTTTACATAACAAAAATAGTGATGTGTTGACAGTACTCATGTGTTGAGATTAGTCGTGTGTAGAAAGAAATATAGATTCATGTGTTGAATGGGATAAATATTCATTTGTTGAATAGAATAAAGAAGTTTTTGAAAAATATAAAGCCGTGTTGAGTAGAGATGCGTTATTTAGACGCGAACGATATTTATATCGATTTTATTCGTTTTATAATGAATATGGAAAAGTGATTTCAAAATCTAATATTTTGAAATGAAATTCAAATTGAATTAGAATAAAATTGAAATTGAAATTTTATTGAATCAATTTGAAATGAATTCGAATCGAATATAAAATGAATTCGATTCGAATTGAATAGAAAATGAACTCGAATCGAATTGAATAGAAAACGAATTAGAATTTGAATTGAATAGAAAGTGAATTTGAATTCGAATAAAATAGAAATGAATTCAAATAAAATTAAAGTGAAATTGAATTGAATTCGAATTGATTGAAATCAAATCGATCTGAAATTTAATATAGTGTTGAAATGGTTTTGAAAACGAATTTAAAACGATTTATAAAATACGTTTTAAAAAGGAAATCGACGAAATATATATTATATATATAATATAATGGCCTAAATAGAACGCGCCGCGTCGCGGCAGTTCGTGAATTTCGACCATTTATTTCAAACGGACGTTGCGGGAGATCCGACCGTCGGATTCTCCTAAAACCGGAACCGTTGGGTTCGTATCGAAAAGAGCTTTCCAATGAATGTTAGAAATTTGAAATCTAACGGTTGGATTTGGAATTATGTCCAAATCAAATTAGAAAAAGGTCGCTGTAAGTGCAGTTCGATAGCCGTTGATGGAAATCGACCGTACGGGCCTTGATAAAATTATTAAAAATATCGATAATTTGTGTAAAATTATAATATGTGAATTGGAAAGAATTGGGCTGGAAAATTCCACATTTGAATAGGTAAAAATAGATTTCTATCGAAATGAACTAGTTTTGAACTAGAATTAAAATCAATTTATTTTTGAAATAAATAAATTGAATTTGAAAGTGATTTTGAAAATAATCGATATTTCCAATACGTGAATTGGACTGGAGTTGAATCGAAATTATCTTCGGAATATTTCGATGTTGGATTTCGTGACTATACAGATATTGTTATGGGAATTTGAAAGATATATTTTATATCGTTATTTCCAATACGATATTTGTTGGTTTCAGAATTTGATATTGAATATAAGCCGGTATATTTTCTATTCAGAGCCTTGTATTTAATATCAAATGTGATTTGGGTTTGTCGTGAATCATGTTTTAGAAGACATTGGTTCTTTAACCCAGTTAAAGACATAATATTGATTTTTGAGAAGATTAAAACTAAGTGAAGTTTTAATGAATCTTTAATTAGATTAAAAAGTGAATTGATAATTTAAATTATCAAATCTGAAAGGTGATCGAGAATGGAGTACCACCAGTTTTGCTCCAAAGCGATAGTTAAATCTTTAATTAGATTTGAGCGTGAAATGGTAATTAATTTTACCGATAACACCGTGGTGTTAGATGTGGAGTATTACCAATTTTCTCCATGGGATATATAGGTTGGGATTGGGAAATAAAATAAATAATTACTTCGGTGTGGTTCGCTAATCCCGACTAGTTTGAGACGATATCCAAAGGAAGATTAAAGAATAAATTTAGAAGAATTTATCTTTGATAAAATTTATGGGAACCTTTCCCTAAGAATGTGATTTTGTGAATAAAAGAATATTCTGAATTGGAATGAGGCGTTTGTGGTGTTTGTGTAACATTCGTTTATTATATACGTGGGTTATTCAGAAAGGCCGGGTTATACCCATTCTGAATAACCGATTCGACGAGATGTCGAAGATGAAGACGGTGGTTGAAGACCGGAAGTCTTCACATCGTTTGGGTGATTACTGATGATCTTGATTGGGCTGTACACCCAGGATGAGGGAATCAGTTGGTGATCGTCCAGACGTACTTGGAGATGGATGGATATGCGAGGAAAGTGCCTCCGGTTTCGTTCAGACCCAGAACGAACTTGTAAATGGATTGTGTGTCTGACATTGGATTTTATTCTGTGTTGATTGATCTCTATTAAATATACATCTGTTTGGCGGCGGAGAATTTATTCTCTTGCTTAACGCCCTTCTCTGAGACATACGAGCTCAGAGGTTGTATATCGATGGACATCAGTCGCATGGAGTGAATTGCCTGTGTGGCACGCGTAAGTGGCAAATGATCAAGGCTTCTGTTGAAAAGCAAAGTCTTGTGGTTGATGATCAAAGCACGGCCTGTGTGGCATAGCTTTGTGTATAACGTGAATTCGCGAGCCTCACACCTCGGTATGAGTCAAAAACGGGATACGGACCCAAGGAGTGCACGACGTTTCTTTCTAGCTAGGGTGGTGTCAGTGACCTACCAGCCCTGACATTTATATACTTTTCACCTGTGTGGTTGTTGGATACGAGGCGCCTCGGATATAGGTCTGTAAGGACCGGGAAACGTGTGTTTAGGAATTGCCAATCCTCAAAAGTAAGAGAGGACCGGCCTTGGAGGATCCAAGGGATTGCTGTGTGCGGTCCCGAGGCATTTGCTAGAGTGTCTCGAACGCGGAGAGGAGCTTGCCCCTTGCCTCGGCTCATGACGGAATCCAATTTCCAATACGTGATATTGCGGTTTTAATTGTAGAACTAGTATGGCGACATGATAGATGGTACCCATGCCGCCTATGATTGATACTTATGATTGAAATTGTTTTGACACTATACACTTATTATAGTATCAAATAATGTGTTTTAAACGTATCAAGCATGCTTTGGCTGTTATAAGGTAAAAACCCTATCCTCCGGCTTGCGTTGCATTGTGTGATGGGACCTGGGTCTTATAACAGCTTCATTTTTCTTTATTTAGCATTGCGCTGTTGTTTTATGCACTGGTATTCTTGGGAGGAAACCCGTTCCGTGTTATACGGCGTGGTCCCTTGATTTACCTAACTTTAAAAATAAAGATTAATAACTGTTTTAGTTCTCACACCAGTCACATGACTGACCTGGAGTTTATTGTTTTAACCTAAACTCTGGGTGCCCTTATTTTCCGCACGGGCAGCTAGTAGTTTTGGTTTTGCAGATTTATATTCACAGGGTCCTGATTTACAGCTGGAACGATGCTCGGAAAGCTCTGTATCCGTGTATCACTTTCAGTTGTGATTTTGTATTATTTTCCGCTGCTATGTAATTTATTGTAATTTCTGATATTTATCGAATGTAATTTATTCATTTATACTCTGTATATTCTTGTATCTGATGGAATTGTTGTAATAACAATGAAATGTTCTTCCGTCTGAGTTCTATTTTGTGTATTGTTCTCAAAGTATCCGCTCTTTCCTTAACGGGGAAGTTACGGGTTCTTTCATAGATACTCCACTCCAATTAGAGTATAGATCTCATTAAGAGTTTCTATCAACTCATCCTCTAATCGCTTCAGGAATACATGCTTCTTAATATAAAAATTTAGCATGTTCATCTACTATCACTACACAACTTGTTTTTACCCATTGAACCTAGTTCTTGGGATCTTCAGTCATTTAGGTCGGGTTACCATCGTGCGTGATTCCACAATCTCTGGGCAATGGTCCCATTCTTTTAGAATCATTAAGGACTTTCTTTCTGGTCAGTCCTTTCGTCAAAGGATCTGCCAAATTGTCATCACTTCATATATGATGTTCTCTAACAATACTGTGCATACGACTGTCATTTCTTACCGTTGTAATATCAGTTATGTCCTTCTTTCAATAGTCGTCAAATTTTTCATCACTATGCATGTGATGTTCTCTTACAGTATTGTACTTACGACGTCGTCTTTTACCATTGTAATAATGGTTCTATACTTTTTGCAATAGCCGCGGTACTATCGCAATCGATTAAACCACTGGTGTCGGTTTTTTTTATGGGGATCTCAAATAGCAGATTTCTTTAGTTCTCTGCTTCTTAACTAGCTGTGGCTAGTGCTATTATCTCAGTCTCTATAGTAGATCGAGTCAAGATAGTCTGTTTCTACTGTAAAAACCCGTAACTTCCCCGTAAAGGAAAGCGGCGGATAGTTCGAGAACAAGCCACAACAGAACGCATATAAAAGAACATTTCATTGTATATTACAACAATGCATCAGATTACAAGAATATACAGAGTATAAATGAATATTACACAGAAATATCAGAGATTTAAATTACATTTAAATACATAGCAGCGGAAAATAATACAATACACAACTAGAAGAGATATACGGATACAAAGCTTTCCGGATATCGTTCCAGCTGTAAACCAGGATCCTGTGAATATAAATCTGCAAAACCAAAACTACTAGCTGCCCGTGTCAAAATAAGGGCACCCAGAGTTTAGGTTAAAACAATAAACTCCAGGTCAGTCATGGCTAGAGCGTCTCGAATCGGTGAGGATCTTGCCCCTAGCCTCGGTTCATACCATAAATGATAACCCAACTTCCAATACGACATTGCGGTTTTGATTGTAAACCTATATGTGGCGACATAGTGGCATGGGACGCTCATGTCGCCTATGATTGATACTTATGATTTGAAGTTGTTTTATACACTATACACTTATTATAGTATCAAAATGATTTCTTTTAAACGTATCAAGCATTCTTGGCTATTATAAGGTAAAAACCCTATCCTCCGGCTTGCGATTGCATTGTGTGATGGGAACTGGGTCTTATAACAGCTTCATTTTTCTTTATTTAGCATTGCGCTGTTTGTTTTATGCACCGGTATTCTTGGGAGGAAACCCGTTCCGTGTTATACGGCGTGGTCCCTTGATTTACCTAACTTTTAAAATAAAGAATAATAACTTGAGTTTGCAAGAGACAACTTCTTCAGCGATGCAAAATATATAGCCACTGGTCCTTTAGAATTATCAGATAAAGTATTTCAGCCTGTATCAGAATATCCTTCAAGTACAACTGAAAACTTTTCATAATGTAATCCAAGGTTCATAGTTTATTATAGGTATTTCATAACCCTCTCATTAGCATGTTAATGCTATATACTAGGTCTACTGAAAAACATGCATAATAATCCCACGACATAGGTAATGTCGGGTCTAGTACAATCAATGGCATCCGAAGGCTGTCAATGATGCTCGCTTAAACAGACTATCTTATACATTCACCAGTGTTCTTAAATAATTTTACACTGGGATTATATGGTGTACATGCTAGTTTACAGTCAAAGTAATCGTATTTCTTTAGAGTCTTCTCAATTTAACGAGATTGATCCAAAGAAAATCCCACTTTTTACCTAGTAATCTTAATATCAGGGATTACACTCGCCTTACCTAGATCTTTCATATCAAAATTGGCACTTAATAAGGATTTGACTGAGTTTATGGCATGAATATTTGACCCAACGATGAGAAGGTCATCTACAAAAAGACATATAATAGTGCAAATGTCATTCTCGGATTTGTAATAAATGCATTTGTCACTTTCATTAACTTTAAAACCATAAGAAATGATTAAGTTATCAAGTTCTTCATGCCATTGTTTAGGTGCTTGTTTTAAACCATATAATGATTTATCTTATTTGCATACTTTATGTTCTTGACCATGTACTACAAATCCTTCAGACTGGTCCATATAAATTTCTTTTTCTAATTCACCGTTTAAAGAACGTGCTTTTAACATCCATTTGGTGTATTAATAAATAACAAATAGAAGCAAGTGAGATTAATACCCGAATGAATGTAATTCTAGTTACAGGTAGAAAAAATGTCAAAGAAAACTATATTTTCTCTTTGCTTAAAACCTTTAGTTACTAATTGTGCTTTATATTTATCAATAGTTCCATTAGATTTTAATTTCTTTTTAAGCACCCATTTACAACCTATAGATTTACAACCAGAGAATAAATTTACTAAATGCCAAGTCTTATTGGATTCCAGGGAATCCATCTCATCATTTATAGCCCCTTGCCAAAAATCGGCATCTAAAGTAGATAAGGCCTCTTGGATATTTAAGGGATCCTCCTCTATAGTAAAAGCACAAAAATCTGAACCAAAATCTTTTATGGTTCTTGCTCTTTTACTTCTTCTAGGTTCAGTTTCAGAACTTTTATTAAGTTCTGTTCTAATAGGCGTACTTGAAGTGCCGCCACTATTCCTTAATTTAAAAGGAAATTTTGTTTCATAAAAATCGGCATCATTTGATTCAATTATATTATGTGCATTTAGGTCATAAAATCGGTATGCTTTACTATTAATAATATAGCCCATAAATACACATTCATATGCTCTACTTGCCGATTTTATTCTCTTAGAGTCTGGAATGTGAACATATGCTAAACAACCACAAGTTCTAAAATATGACACATTGGATTTATAATTCTTTAAAATTTCATAAAGTGAAATTTTATTCTTAGATTAGGGGATTCTATTCAGAACATAGCATGCAGTCAATTAAAATATCCCCCCACCAATGTTTTGCTACACCAAAATTTAATAAAATGACAATTACTAATTCGGTAAAGGTCTTATTTTTTTCATCTTTACCATTCATTTCAAGTGAATATGGTGCAGTTCTCTCATGTACTATACCATGTAAAAAAAATCAGAATAAACTAGATTCATGTTCTGTTTCTCTATCACTATGAATTCTCTTAATTTTCTTATTGCTTAATTTCAGTTTTTAATGTTTCAAACATGTCAAATGCATCACAACTTTAAGAAACACTGTCTTTCTAATTGTAAGCTTTATTTTCACATTACCAATCTCTACAGTTTTAGTGGTGTGAGGATCTCCCAACAATACTTTCTGATCATCAGCAACCGTGTATATTATGAATATATCACGATCATAGCAGACATGGCGAGAAACACCAGTGTCTACCCACCAACCCTCTGATCCACCATCAAAGTGAATCTCAGTAGTCGTAGTCGTAGCCGTTAAAGGCTTCTCAGTCAGGTTTGCCTACGGTGTAGGGCTTAGTCTGTTCCGACATTGTCGTGCCATATGACCTGGTTTTTCACAGTTGTAATATAGAAGCAACTGTCCAGAATCATTCTTTTTGGTTGGTTGCTACTGTCCTTTATGGTTTCCTTGTGGATTCCCATTCTATTCTCAACTGACCAGCTATGGAGGCTTACTATTGCTTAAGATGTTAATATGTTTGAAAATTTATATTTTTCTTATAGAAAAAATATACGTAAACTCATACACTAACATAAGTTATTCACATAAAATATTATTTTCTGCATTTGTACCACTCCACCACACTTGTGGACTATATTAATGGTAAACAACTTACATGGTAAATTTAATCATCACATATAGAGACTACATAAATCAAGGTATCAAAATACTTGGGTTCAAAAAATACTTAGTTTCAGTCAGTTAACATTGTTCCAATCAAATAATGCACACTCTTAGGACTCAAGTAAAGTGAATAGTGTAACCCAAAACTACAGTACAAGATAATGAGCAGGGTTCATGATTAGTTATTAAATTTTGAAGTTTTATAAACCAATTTCCACCATGCTACCATTTTACAACTACAAAGATGACATGCTTATAGTTCTTTAAGGCTATGGGATCAATGACAACCAATAGTAACTTATAGTTTGTATCATTCTATGTCCAATGAAATTCATACATATAAGCTTCCTTTTAGTGCTTCTATTTTTCTTTTTCTAAAGGATTCTGATTAAAATGCAACTCAGAAGCTGACTTAAGCTCATTAGAAAAAGAAGGCATAGCCCAGAAACCTCTATGTTGGTACTTAACAAGGCAAAATAGAATATGTTAATTACCTAATACCTGATACCTTTCTAGTGAATTTTCCATAATACCAGGCACAATCAGCTATCAATTTAAGCATGCATTAGAAAGGGTTTAAAAATTATATTACCTTTCTCTGATGCTCATCCTGGTGGGGGCCACAACAATAAAGAATACTGCAGCCCATCGATCCATTTCTCACAAACTTGGATTTCATGATGCTACTACGTAACTGCAGCGCGAAGCCACCTTCCATGTCTACCAAATTGTCCACCTTTTAACCCTGATTTCAGGTAGATGACGACAAATCCGGATTTAACATCAAAACTTTCTACTTTTTCTTTCGATATCTCGTTGCCAGAGAAGATAGTAGAAGGAGTCGCAGTTACAAATTGAGTAAGATTTCAAGGCGTTGAATACTTCAAATTGTTGAGTGGTGGCATCTTCAAGCAAGTTAGGGTTGCAGCCATTGTTTCGAAATCGTCTTCAAATTGTTGGGAAACAATGGCTGAGTCGCGGACTAGGTCGCTTTCTTGAAGACGGTTCGGCGATCTGATCGGTGGTGCAAACCAGTTCGTACTTGTCGCCGCCGTCTCTTGGATAAAATAGTCTTCTAAGAAAAATAATTGATTTGCTTGCACAACAAACCAATTCAGATTTGCACTTTCGATTTAAATTTAACTGCTCGTTCTGATTTTGTTTTTGAAGAACTTTTAATGGTGGAGGAAGAAGAAGATAGAGATAAGAAAAAGTTGTTTTTTTAGTAGTTCGGCAATAAATAAACATGGTAATACATGTAGAGGAAGTCGGTTCAGATCTAAAAAATTGGATCTCAATTTTTTACCAAGTCAAAATAAAAAAAAACTATTTTTTTTCTTTTTATATAGTCTCATGATGTGGGACTATTCATATATGAGTCACCTCACACTCATCCATTTTTTTTTTTTAATAATTCATCTTTTTAAAAAATGAATCATTTTTCCAACATATTGTAATATAGCTAAAACATGTGCAGCAACAAACCTGGCACAAAGATTAACCAGGCTACGTGTATAATACAATAACATGAAATTCAGGTTTAGGAAACTAACATTTACCAAAATCCAATTTCTGTTATCTGTTAATACCTTTAAAAAATGCTTATTGTGTCAAGGAAATGCAGGTTGCAACATTTTCATCTCACTTAAATTTGTGAACTTATGCCAAGTTAGACAAAATTTAAGGTTTTTTGATTATGTCTACTTTATTGCGGTTACATGGCCACACCAGCTACAAAAACAGATTAACTTAATTGTCCTTCGCACATGTACACACTAAATTCCAACATAACAAACTTATTCTTTAAAATGAAAAATCAAAACTACAGTGAGCTATCTCACTTAAATGCGTGTTGTTTAGTAGAGCAAAGACGATTATTTGGACGATATATTTGAGTCCTCAGATTTCTCTTTTTTGCTTCCTTGGTTGGCTATATTTTTACTGAAGTTTGTATACGATTATATGGGTTACTTCTATGTAGTCTATGATTCATTTGTCACTTTGAAGGTAATATATGAGGTTGGAGATGGCACGGAGGTCTCTTTACTGAATTTTCAGTAAATTCATTTATTTTCATCCATTGTTCATGTTTCAACTTTGGCATTATTTCGTAAGATGTCTTCCTTTTCACTTTACACAATGGGGATATATGTCTACGTTTCCATTGAGTAAAAACCTATTTATTTTCTAGTTTCTTCCATTAATTTTACATTTTTTTCTAGCCTTTTTGTTTCTATTTATCAGGCTAATTTTATCTTAATTTGGATTGTATAAAAGACGATAGTCTTCTCATAAATGCTTGGAGGTTCATGCATTGCATTGGGAATGGGATGGTCCTTCTCTTCTTATTAAATCTTTAAGGTATTTTATTCTTATTTACTTTAATATTCATTCTTTCAGTTAATGTTCAGTTTCTTTCAGAAGTATTAATTCTCCGGTTTCTAGCTTCATAATCGTTTTTCCAAATCTGCTTCTTTTTTAAATTGCTGATTTTTATGCCACTTCATCTCCAAATTACTCAATCTAATTTGGACATAGACTGTTGCTGCTCCGCATGATGATTTTGTTTGGGGTTTTCAATTCATATATGAATAATTCTACCCATTTCAGTCGTCGAAAATGTTTCAAATTATCATGAAATATTTGCGGTTAAGTTTAGAGATTTTATTTTTAGATACGACTGTCTACTCGACAATAGAACCTCAGTCTAGCTTATCTAAAACACATGTAAAGTTTGTTCATGCTCTCAGTAAACACCTCTTAAAAATTAGTGTATGCGTCGTATGATGCTTAATCTCTTCACACTTACTAGGTATACATATACAACTCAATATGTAGAGGCTGACATGAGTGAATAAAAAACCCGAACAACTACATTCTCTGCTAAACCTTTCATCCTTCATAATAAAGAATATTCCCACAATATTGTCTCTGAAAGACTAGATTTCTCTATTAGTTTCTACGAATATGGTGGGATTGACATTAAAGATATTTGGTAAGGTTATGTCTACCTACTGAGAAGCCCTTGAATTCTTAGGCATATGCCTTATTAATTGAAAGTTTTCTCCTTCAGGTGAAGGAGTAAATTGGTGCCTTTATACATGGTGTATTTTGGGTATTCCAAGAGCTGGATATGAGTTTCCTTGGGCTGAATCCATCCACAATGTAAGTAGAGTTTCCATGGGTATTCCAATATCATGGAAAAGTTTTGGAATAAAGTTTGCAAACCTCACAACTTATGTGCTCCAATGCCTGGATGGTGTGATGCGTGGAAAGTATGAATTCAAAAAAGGCAGACAGATAAGGATATCAACTACACCATAATACAAGGCTGCTCCTCGGGAATTTAATATTACAGTATGCTCCCGTGAAACTTCTGTTTATAACATTAGCCCAAATACATTTATTAATCCGTTGTAGGTTTTTCACTAGAAAAGCATTGCAGGGCACAAAGCAGTAGTGTTGCGATGATTGAAATGAGGAAAAATTGTTCATTTCGATTTTGAAAAGCACCCTAAATAAACATCCAAATTTCATTTTTTAAGCTGAATAGGATTAGCCTATCAACTATGACCACAAAAGCAAAAATTAGCTGAATAATATGATTATTTAAACTGTAATTAATTACTACGTATGAGCAGTGCATGGTAAGTGAAAAATTGTTTCTTTCGAAGGCACGTGTAAATTATTTTCACAGCCTCTTTCCTATATTTTAAATTTAATCGCAACTTCCCTTATACACTCTCACCGATCAACCATTTTTAAAATTGGGTACGTTATGTACACATTTATATAGTAAATAACATACCATATGAGAAGTGAGTTAGACCCCACGAGGCACAATTCAAATCCGTGATCTCTTGCATACTTTTAAGGTGTTTTTACCAGTTTGAGCAAGGTTCATGTCACTAATAATTTTAGTTCACACATAAACGTACTATAATTTTACGTTGTACTTACGTACCATCCACGTTCTTCCATCTTTATACATACATTTCTACTGACTACGTTTGTTCGATAGAGTTATACTGAAAACAATATCATGAACCTAAACAATATTATATTGCTATACAATTAATCAACTAAATCAACCAACATTACGATTGTCATACTTTTTACTTCATATTGCTCATATGTATAGCACGAGCCACTCACTTACAACTAGGTAACTATTTATCGATAGTTTCAAACAAATCTTTAATTAATATCAATATGCATAATACATGAAGATATGTACTAACACAACTACAAATAAAAGAATAAAAATAGATGATAACGATCTTCTGGACTATATGTTTAAAATTTTGATACCTATCAGTGTAAGTATAATAGATTTCTCTCTCTCTCTATATATATATGTATGTATGTATGTATCTATGTATATATGATCAGGGAGTCCCCCTGAATTTCAGCCTCCATTTGCACCCGAATTTCAGCCTCCCATTTATAATAAAGAAAGTGAGTGGGAAGTGAGAGAGTTAGTGGAAGGAGAGTGTTAGTGGGAAATGAGTGGTGGAAAAGTGGGAGGCCAAAGGGGTGCTCACTATTTGGGGTGTCATTGAACCAACCTATATATATATATATATATATATATATATATATATACGTATGTATGTATGTATGTATGTATGTATGAGCGATCAAGAGCACCCCAAATAGTCCAGCACCCCTTTAGCCCCCATGATTTCTACCACACAATCCTCTTTCTCTCTCCTTCCACTAATTCTCTCTCCTTCTACTAACTTAATAAATAATAAATGAGTGGCTATTATAAAGGTGCAACAGGAGTACTAACAAAATGGGGTGCCATATAACCTTTCTTATATATATATATATATATATATATATGTGTGTGTGTGTGTGTGTGTGTATATATATATATTCTTTCTCATTTTCATATCGTTAAGTGCTATAAATATAACAAATTTATGACCTTATACATTCTCAAACAAAATCTATAACCCAATATCAGTATTTTCATATACATATATATAAAGTAGAGTTTTTTATTCCTTATTTTTGGTGTAAGCACCACAGATCGCCAACAAGTGCAATCTGAATCTGATCATATCCTCAAAACTGCACCTTAAACTACCACCAGCCTCAATTGTATATGATCATAACCTACTAAGAACCCCACTTTGTAGCCGGATTAGGCCTTAATTCCTCTATCAATATGGATCTGGTCTAAGCAATGACAACTCCCTCCAGTTATGCAGTTGTTTCACTGCTTCTCCTAACCTTCAATAACAACAATTCTTAAGATCTATATGAAGATATCCATGTTGAGTTTTAAGTAATATATGTTTATACATGAAAGTAACAATTTACCATATGGTTGTTCTTATGTGTATATCTAGCTTAATCAATTGACAAATTACTGTACTATTCATATACATTTATAGTAGAAGTAACATATTATTGTTGGTTATTCTTATATGTATATCTAGCTTCATGAACAAATAGTCTGCTATCGGGTTGTTCTTCTATGTTTATACATAAAAGTACTATGATGAAATTTTATAGTTTCTACACAAAGATATATAGCTTGAATATTAATTTAGTTATACATGATCCAAAATTTGTAAGTCAGATCATGTTTACGATTATCATCTAGGAAAGTTTCAATGCATTTTCTTTACTTTACCGAGGTCAATGAAATCAAATACCAATTTTAATATATCATTTTTCTATATTCATCATCCACTCAGTATATTTAATACTTCTCTACCAACTCTAACAAGTAAAGAAGAATGAAATTAAAGTTGATAAATTAATTACTACAATTCTACACATAGTAAATAAACTGAAAATTAACTAAATAAATCAATATTATCATCGGCAAACCAAAACGCATAATCGGGAACTTCACAGTTTCCCGTATGCGTAGCACGGACCAGTTAAATCGTGAAATTATAGTTTTGAGGAGGTACAAAGATAACGAAATCACTCCATTGTTGAAGAAAATAATGCTACCATAGGAGCTAAATTTTTGAAGAAAATGTTGAACCGATGACCCTCTTTTGGATGTTGATTGAGGAAAGGGAATTCCTTATAGAGACCTTGCATAAGGAATATTGCCAAAGTACAACCATCTATTTCAGTTACTAGGGACCCATGTACGTAGGATTGCTTAAAAGCTTCTACAAAAGATATTTAGACCAATTTGAAAGATAACCTCATACATGACATGTTTGGAATATGCCAAAGATCCATCCTATTACCCTTTCGGTCCATTCTCACCCATCGGAAAATTTTAAGTATGGGTGGAATAAATTCATATTAGAATTTTATAGAAAGGTTATTTTGTGTGACCTAGATGGGTAATAGTTTTATTCATAATTTCATATACGGTAACCTATTAAATGATATACTTTTGTCCTTCTTAGCTTATTTTGTGTACAATATGGAGATCATGCTTCCTATTAACTCAATAATTTTTTTTGAATAAGTATGTGAGCTTAAAAAGAGAATTTAATGAAAAAGATCATCCTTTAATACCTTTCTTCAGTCAGAGATGATTTTTTAAAACATTTTACAAGATATATATCTTGTGCTCTCTAACTTTGAACTCGATTTACTATGGGAGAAGAACGCCAAATAGTTTGATATCACCTGAGATTTTTGGGCCAAATTGCAATGTAATGTCGTTAATATTTCGAGTGAATGAATAACACTAAGCTGTACTTTTTAAATTTCAAGAAACTTTTCTTTTTAAAGTTTGTACATGTTATAGCTTGTAATATGCAATTATTCAAAATAAAGATATCTTTTCTTGTTCTAATTACTTATTCTTATCTATCTATTATATGAAAGCACAATCTTTCCTCAAAGTCCTTTCAGTTCCACTTTCAGCCAAAAATACATGATTATGCCATCTGTCCACATCAACAATCGTGCGGTCTCGGGTCTTCTGAGTCCTTCGTCTTCTCTTCTCCCTCTCTAAATTTCTCTGATATACCAATACCAGGTTACTTTGCCTTGCTTCAGTGGGGAAAGCTCAATCGATCTTTGCCTCGCCATCAGTGGTTTCCTCCGTTTCGTCACCGCTTTTTCCAAAGAATTTTATGACCTCCTTCATACTGATTCCATGGAGCGACCAAGTGTTTTTTTTATTCAATCAATTAGGCTATTCTATCACTTAAACATCACAAACCCTAATATTTACTTCCGTCCTACACTCATTTTAGCTACCCACGATTACTGCTTGGAGTATTCGGTTTCCGTGATTCTCACCGCTAATTCTTAATTAGAAGAATTTTTGTTCTGTCTAGCTTTCGAAGCCCGATCTTATGTTCAGGTAATTTTCAAGCTTTCCTTCCTTATGTCGACTCAAAATTTTACCTCATAGAAAAGATATCTGTTTTCTTTTTGCTATTGAAATCGTTTTGTACTGTTTGTAACCTTTGTTATTTCAAATTAGAATGTAAAGCTAATATCGAAGAGAATATTAGAATTGCTTTCATAATAATTGTTAATAAAGAGTGAAATTGCATATTTTGACAAAAATTTGGAATGTTAACAAAAGAAACGATATATAGTTTTATATTTCCAACGATTTTTGTTATTGAGGCATCAAATTTGGTAATTTTTTGTAAAAGAAGGGTTATTAATTCTCGAACATGCTATGTTTGTAAATTAATTTACCAGGATAGGCATTCTTTTGTAGTAAGATATCTAACTAGACATACTGGTCTGTTGTAATTACAGGTTGAGATAAGTCACAGAGAATTTTGGCTTTTTTTTATGTTTTATCGAAAGATGTATGTAATTTGTTATCATTGTATATATCTTAAAACAAAATATATATAATATGTTATCATTGTGTATGCTAATACAAAGTATATGTAATGTGATATAATATATCCATACCAGGGTTTAACCTTATTTTGTTCTCTATGTGCTCAGGCTGAAGCAGAATTGAAGCAATTTCTCATTTCAGTAAGATGTCTGAACTATATTTTTATATGTCAATGGCCATCTTCCAGTACGGTACCACATGTCACACATTCTTTTGTTATTTAGCCTGCTGTAAGTGTATAGCTTAAGATTGGCTACGCTAGAATGTTAATTTTCTTTTTATTTTTATTTCATGTTTTGTAACAATATGTAGATGATGTGTTAACATTGTATGTGCTAAACAAAATGTTTGATTCTTGCATAATCCTACAACAACTTTTGTTTAAAAATATGATTTTATCTGTACTTGGTAATCATAAATTAAGACATTAGTAATGAACTGCTAACATCTATTTAGCATGTATTCATTATAGTGTGAGATAGATAACAATAGAATATTGCTTTATTTTTTTAATTTATACATATTTTTTTAGTAATAACTAACAAATATACTACATGGTGTCATCCATACAAAAAGTATATTCATTATTCTGTAATAATGTGTGTACTACGGTAGATGGGTTTAACTTTATTCTATTTTCTGTGTACAGTGACTGTAACTCCCCCAAAACTGAATATGGTGTTGCTTGCAGGCTGAAGTGGAAGTGAAGCAATTTGTCATTTCAACCAGGTACATGAACATATTATGTCTGCCCCTATCTTCTAATACGTTACTACAGGCCACATATCATTTTCATTTTTGGCATGTTCTAATTACAGATTGAGATAAGTCATACATATGACAGTTTAATGTTTTTTATACTGTAGTAGCTAACAGAATGCCATATACAGACAATTTATGGTATGAATTTCACAATAAATCTTTCGCTTATGTTACTTCATGTGAAATAAATAGGCTTTTGAATGAAGAACAAATCCAATGTGGTAATTAATTCACCGCTCAAAAAAATCATCATTTGCAATAATGTGGCACGTATGACTTAGATTGATTGATTTATTTCGGTATCTGATTTGAATAATTATCCATCATCGCATCTTTTAGCATTTACCTTTCTGCAATGATAATGTGATACACTGTTGTGTTGTACTCATTACACATAATGTTGATTCTATTAAAGGTAAAATTCTGTGCTAGCTGTTGGATATTTAAATAGATTTATTAGTTGTGTACTGATAAAAATTTCCATATTTATGGGTTGTAAATCTATCTTAAAAATATAGTTAAGTCTATATATTACTCATAATGTTATTTATTGTTCTCAAATATTTACCATTTACATGTAGTATCAATTATAACTTAGAAAGATATTTTGTCTGTGTAATTTACACATATACATATAAATTACACCCGCTTATTTTCTGTCGGCCATAACCATATTTTCGTATGTATAAGCTTCTGCAGTTGTGTTTAGCCTTTTGTTATGCTTGGTTCAATTTGGGCATCAATTGTAAATTTATCGTTTGAAGATTGAAATGCTAACTTGGTAAACTGAATAACTTCTACAGACATTGACTGTATATCCTATATGCAAGTGAAACGTTTGGTTTGATTTTTTTTTTTTTTTTTTTTTTTTTGGCCATCTGGGTCTTAATGAATGAATTCTAATAATTATGTCTGGATCAAATAATTACGTAGATTTCTTCCTTTTATAGTTATTTTCCTTTTGAAATATGCTTAATTTACTTTTATAATTTGCATATTCTTGACCACTGTTTAGTGTATTTTTGGTTTTGGGCCATCACATTCCTTGGAATAAGCTAACCATTTTCTAGCTGCTTTCTTTTAATTTTCTTCTCTTTTAGTTGATGCACATTCTTTTCCACTAGGACAACTTAAGTATTAAGTGTGAGAACTATATCATTGCATTTGATTTCTACTTAGTTTTTATAAATGAACGATGGTATTAGATATGTAAACTCATTATTTTTTTGGCATTGATTTTATTGAAACAGCATATATGTTGCTTTTATTTTTAGTGATTCTTTAATTTAAGTGACGAAGTTATTTGCATTACAGTATAGTATGTTTTAGTGGTCTACCTTGCTAAAATTGAACTTCAGTAAATTAGATAGTGCCAAGTCAAATTTTATTGAAATCGTGGCTATCACATTATCCCAAAAGGAAATAAATAAATAAATTATTATTATTTTTTACTTTGAGCATCTGAGAACTCATTCACCTATCCATCTTCAGTAAATTAATTCAAAGCTTAATGCCTTCATCAGTGATACTTGCATTATATAAGAAGAAAGTTGTGAATCTTTCTGTTAGTCCTGATAATTTATTACATATATATTTAGTTGTATGGTTAGGAGCTAAATTGGATAAGACAGCATAGCAGGGACAATTTTGTAGTGTTTTTCTAAGGCTTTTTAATACTATTTTGATTGTTCGATAACTGAAGATATTATTTAGATATAGAAACTCATATGTTGCCTTATCAGTTTATAGGTGACACAAGAATCAAAAGTCAGATGAGGTGATTTTTTTTCCTTTTTTTTTTACACCACAAATTGAGTCAGCCTTTATTTGAACCAATATTATTTGTGTCTATACGGACCATACCTGTATAAGTTACATTGAACGTCATTCCTTCGTAAACAAAGCCATTCTCTTCATGGCATTTGCTGCTCCATTATGCAAATCGAGATACTATAACGAATATCACCGATAATATTTGTTTCCTCCTTCCGTTTGCACCAAATATTAATTGAATTTTAAAAGCGTAAAAGCTCTGTACGAACATCATCAAACGAAGAGTCATGCTTTTTTTTGTTTCGATTTGTGCCCTCTCTCCATTTCTTCCATTCTCAGTCTCTCATCCTCCCTCCCTTTACCTTAAACAAAGGAGTGTCCTTTTTTACTTGAATGTCACATTCCTTTAGGATGTATTCTCTCGCCTAATTCATAAAAGGTGATAACAAATAAAGGGCACTAAACAAATTAAACCCTTGGTCTCACTCTGATTTGGATGGAAATCTTCAATTTTTCTCAATAAATTTCTAAGCATGATTTGGATTTGAGGGGACAGGCGAAATCAATGTCTCCTTTAGTCGCACCAATCGCCAGTGCATAAAGAAAGCGGCGTCTGGAAATCAAACAACAATAATCGACAATTAGATCTTGGGGAATAGGTAAATTTACATATTCAATTTTTTGCTAAGAACTAGAGTAATGAACATAACTGATTTGTATATCATCCAGTACCTTTTTTAAGATTCACTGCAGCATCCCTCCTATGTCTATTTTTTGGTGGTATTCATCTACATGAATCGCCAATTTGTTATTTTTCTAAAGATAATTTCATTTTTTTGGGGTGATGCAGGAATTATATTTGGATGTTCGATTTACAGGTTCCTTTCCGGTTCTATCCTCCTCGGTTGTTAATTTAGGTATGAGGTCTCTGCAAAGTCAAAATCTCCATTCTATGATTTTCCATGTTTTGTTTTTATTCTTTTGAAGTAAAAATGCTGTTTTGAGGCTTCTTATTATTTGGTTTCCTCGAAATCTATATATACTATCTATGCAATAAAATATAAATTACATATTACTTCAAGTTCGAAAACAATCCCAACTGCCAATAAATTTATCTCCAACCGTAGAACCTAATTTGCTTCATCTCCATTCTTATTCTTAATTCTACCCTTTCTTTGCTCCATCATCCTACACGCCGACCAACTCACCTTTACTCCTCCTTGCATCTCCATATTTATGATATTTGCTTCCAAACGTGGTCTTCACCTCCATCCTTTTGTTGTCTTTTATTGATAAACCATGGAAAGAACGCCAAAAATTCAAATTATTATACGAGTCCTCAATGGTATCAATCTGTTCATTTTGTGAACTAATGCACAATCCCATGCAACTGTTCAAGGTAAGTTTTGAAAATCTACATTTATGTGTCTTATGAGTCATGGTAAGAAAGGTGATTTATTTCTAAACAGTTGGTGGTATAGTTTTTTGAATAGGGTCTTAATATACTGTTTGTTTTCGGGCATAGTACACCACTGGTGCTATTCTTTGACTCATATTTATTTGTTTGCTGTTTAGTGGTGCTAAATGCACTCTTTTATAATGTATAATTTACCCATTCGAAAATGCTAATTCACAGTTATTTAGTGGTCTTCTGTCAAATGAATCAAACTATAAAATGAACAAACAAATGATGTTCACTCCAAATTGATGTCATCATTAAACCAGCTCTACAGACTATAAAAGCTATTATTCAAGAAAGCCTTATGTCGCACTCAGATAAGGGTAAAGCCATAAAATGTAAAGATGCACAATCGTTGCTATTTTTTTTTAATCATAGGTTTGTCATGACATAAGTTTATCAACCAAGCAAATGAATTTAGCACGATAGTTTCATTGTGTAGATTTTGTTGCAAACAACCTGAATCGAAATCAAGTCTCTGACTTTCTACCTTCAACTGCTTTTTGTATTCTATTAGTGCACTATTACAGGATTTGATGATCCTTAATCTCATGTGTGCTTCATTGGTCTTTGTGTGCATTGTCTAACTATCACTATCTTCATAATCTCAATGTTATGCATTTATAACTAGACTAGAATCGAATATCCAGGTACACATTTTAAGTTGTTTAGATAACACTGTCCTGTTTCCAATAATTAAATTCAAGTACTCAAGATAAGCTGCTTATATTATTTTTGTTCCATTTTGTATAAGACAAAATTTAAGGGTTTGTTGCATTTGCTGCTATAGGAGATGCACAAAACATTTGCAGAGTAAGAAAATTTTATTTTTGGTAATTTATCAAGCACAATATTCGTCCACTTTTCAGTTACTTTTTTATGCAAACTTTGATTTATTGATCTGTGGCTTCTCTTATCATCTATTTTACGCTGCTATTTTTAAAAATGCCCAAAAATCTTTTAGAAGAAAGTATTATATCATATCATTATAATTATACGAAGTACAGAGGCATATCAATTGCCCCGGTGATCCAAAGTCCTAAAATCTTGCTAACTAACTGTCGATCAAGTTCCTATATTAAATTTCATAAATAAGGACTTTAATTTTACAATTACACTTGGAACAATTGAGCATGATACGGGGAAAACCATTGATAGCTTGGCTCTTTGACCGATTGTTAATAATCGTGGATTTGGTCATAAAGGCATAAATTTTGTAAATTCTAAATTATATATAATGATTTTATGAGTAAAAATGTATTTAAATGCTTATTTAAGATTTTACTTATAATTTATTTATTTTAAACTGTATAATTTAATCATGTATGTATTTTTAATTTTAAATTAATATATTATAATAAATTATTCTTTTTAAACCTATTTCTAAATTATTTTAAACCTTTATATATTTATAAAGCTATTTTCTATATAAATTTATAACTTATAAATATATTTTCAATGCTTATTATATATATATTTTATAAACTTTAATAATAAACTTAATAGGTGGATAAGTATTGTTTTTCGATATAAATTCGAGGTTTAAAGATTTAAATTTATATAACGATACTTGATCGAATGAATTTAATATTTAAATCAACTAAATGCGATTTTGAATTGACCTAAATATTGAACTTTATAGGAAATGAACGTGAATTACATAATTGATTTGAATTTGAAGTTATAATTGATATGAATATATGAATTCGATTGTAAATTGACAAAATATGAATTGAAATAATTTTATATATGGAATTGATTCATAAACTGTTTGGTTTGAATTAAAGAAATTTCTTAAATCAATTTATTTCAAGATATGATTTTGTTAAAACGTCCATGGTGTGAAAAATGTAAATGTTTGGTTGTTAAAGGGACCGGGATCGGATATTGTCATACACTCTGCCAATACCGAAAACCACTTTAACAACTGTGTACGCGATGGAGTTCCAGAATGAAGTAGGTTAATTGTACGCGATTACTGGATTTGAAGAAAGAGAATGATGATTGATGTCCTTGACCTTCGGGTCATAATTAAAATGACTAAAACAGGGCTATACCGAACCAAGCGGGGTTAGCTACCTCCATCGGCAACACTTCTTCCTTTATTGCTATATTCCCTCGGTTTGATTGATTTGATGCGCATTCGTGATTTCGGAGTGTTGTTCGAGGTGGACGGTAGTCACGGCTATGCAATACCACCAGTCCGGGCATGCAACTAGTATATTCCTACTCTGGGCATTCCTCGTGTGCCTCATATTATCCTGATCGAGACCTCTACGATTTTGATTTGACATTGTCGCGACTATGCGTTACCACCAGTCCGAACATGCAATTAGTATATTCTTACTCTGGGCATTTCTCGTGTGCCTTGTCATATTATCCAAATCGAGACCCCTACGGTTTTGTTTTGACGTTGTCGTATAGCAGCGCATCTCTATCCACCGACCGTTACTGGTGTTTTATATGAGTGTAAGGGTAAAAATGTAATCCCGCTTACGCTATTTTCAATAGTATATTTACCGTAGACACTATTATAACAGCGTATTATATTATATGATATTAGTTTAACGGATCCTTAAAGGTTGGTGATCCCAAACGTCCTTTAAGTTATTGATGCATTTCATTGAATATTTCACTTAAGTTGATTTACTTCCATGAGAATGTTAGTCCTGATCCGAGTTGTTTTGTTTTGCATTATTGCTCGGGTTAGATCGAGTATTGCAGTATTGAGATTTCACCTTTTGAAGCTGGAGACTATTGAAGATATCACCTCTACCTGTTGATTTTGACTATTTCTCCTTTGTATTAGAAATTCTTGTATTTAGACTTCCACTGTATTAAATTTTGTAACTCTGATATTTTGTATAAATTTTGATTTTTATTTAGTAGCTTCATGAACTACTATTGTACAATCTATTTATTCTGTTGCAAGGTATTCTGTTTTTCTGTGTCTGTGATTCTATAATTTATTCTATTTACCTCAGAACCTAATAACATTCTGTTATTTCGAACGGTTCAAGTTGGTTTAATTACCAGCTTGAAGTGGATGAAAGACGGTATGTTACATTTGGTATCAGAGCTTTGGTTTAATTACCAGCTTGAAGTGGATGAAAGACGGTACGTTACATTTGGTATCATAGCTTTGGTTTTACCAAAGTTTAGCTTATAGGGTAAACGCTCATTAGAGTTAGGGTTGCGATACCTAAGAATGAGTGGAATCAGTCGCAGGATCCTTTTAGAGAGAGCATATTTTGAAGTATGAATAGTTTTAAAATGGTTTATGTTTGTAAACAAATGTTTCCGAGTATAAAATTTTGTCCAATATTTAAATCTTTTTCTGAAATTTACCATTCATTCGAATCCATCTTCCTTCATAGATCCTCTTTGATTTGGTTCTTTTGTTCATTCAGCTTTTAACTTGAATTCTATAACTTATCCTTGTCAATTACAAGGTAAGAAGTAGAAGAAGAGTATAAGACTTCTAGCGAGTCCATTCTTATTTAATATTGATTTGGAATTGTTATTTTGAAAGGTATTATAATATATGATTTCTTGATACATTATTGAAATTTTGATATACATATTTGTAAATAATATTATGTTTTGGTAATAACAAAATTTTGAAAAGATTTTTTGTTTACACTTTAAATTTTATAAAATATATATTTTGAATAGAGTGCATTTGGCATAGGTCTCTATTAAGTTTTAAAATTAAGCTCACATTTGGTTATAAACTTACTGTAAATTCAGTCCCTATTTTTTGAAAATTCAATAAAAAAATATAAAAAAATACCGTAAATTCGTATTTAATTAAAACACGTAAACGTAAAAAAAAGCAGGCCAAAAAACCATTATTAACCACATCAAAAAAAAACAGCGAAACTGCAGTTAAATGCATAATAGTATGCATATATTTGAATTTTCTTTCTTACATCTGTGCAAGTATTCCAGTTATTCATTTGTATTGATTTTATTGCATACATCTGTGCAAGTATTGCAAAATTCGTGCATATAAGTGTGCAATAATTCGCAGCCTTGCAAATTAATTCACATTTATTTGCATTCAAGCGTGCGCTTAAACAGAAAATGAGCACACTTATGTGCAACAATCTGCAGGCAAAGTTTCACTAAAGTTTTCTTCATGCAATACTTGCATACGTATATGCAAGTATTTCAAAATAGTTGCACACATGTATGCAAGTTCCGTCCAGATTTTCAACAGAAACAACATATGCAATAGTTGCATACATGTGTGCAACTATTGGTAATAGTTGCATATATATATGCAACTTTTTTTTTTTTTTGATTTGTGTGGACTTCCGAGAACATTTCCAGAATTTAGAAATTTTTTTTTACCTAACAACGCTTTTTTTTTGGCATAAAAACGTAAAAGGCGGAAGTTTCAAAAAGCGGGACCGGATTTGCATTGAAAACATGGGAGGGACGTGAGCCTAATTAAGTTTCAGAATAGGGATGTATGTCTAATATTCACTTTTAAATAAGATTTAAAGATGTAGATTTTGTAAGAAATTAATTTTTCTTGATTGAATAATATTATTTTGTATTTGATTTAATAATAAAATTGTTTATATATTTATCAAGGATTGAGGTTGATTTTTTAAGAAATAAATGAGTGGGAAGAGATATAAATTATCCCTATTTATATTCTTTAATTTATGACTTAAAATATATTGTTTATAATATATGATTTTGAAATTTGGTATATATTAGGTTTAAATAGAGAAAGATGTTTTGAGTATTTATTTTGACGTTAAAATTGGCCTATTGAGTACTTAGTGATTTGGGTCTGATCAATGTATATGCTAAATTCTATGTGTATTAGATAGATATAGAGTCACACACTAGTCGCTTGAAAATGATTCTGATGGTGACCGCGACATCATCGATATCTATTTTCAGGTTTCGAAAGTGGGATAAATATATTTGGCCAATCGAGACGTTGAGTGAATACTTAAAACTATTTTGAAATGTTTGGAAAAATTATTCATTTATATATATATATAAATATATATAGGTATGAAGATAAATGTGAACCATTTGGTTTAAATATAACGATTATTTAATTACTATTTTCCTACCTCGTTCCTTTTTGGGGATGAAAAGGTTTGAGTGGGGGAGACTGTAACAACCTCAATTTTAAGTATGTTTTATTTAATGATTTAATTTAAACTTTTTTTTTATTTTATTTGTTTGGATTTTTTTCCTTTTATTTCGTTTATTATTTATTTGATTTGCAAAAATATTTATATTATTTCCTTTATGTGCCAACACTGTTTACATTTTAAAGTTAAACGTCCATTCCTTGATATTATTCCTTTCATTACCTGGTTGTTAATTTCAAAGAAATTAAACGTTCATTTTCTTCCATTTATTTCTCTATATTCATTACTTTTGGTTCCCTGTTTCCATTCGTTCACTTACGTTCCAATGGCAAGTTTCTATTTCCAAAACAGTCTTGTGTGTTTTGAATTTCGTAACGTTTGATTGTTTATTTATTTATTGCCAAACCATTCGTCCTCTAAATTAAAAAAAATTGTATTTCCTTTTATTTGCAAGCATTGATTACCTTTTTAGTTTTCAACGTCCTTTCCTTAGTATTAATGTTTTCCTTATACGTTCGTTATTTCAAAATTTAAACCCTTCCAATTTTTAATTGCCTAAACTTTCGCACGTTCATTTTTAAAGCATTGGTCCATTTTTGAAATCGTTTGTTTATTGCAATGGAAAATTTCCAAACCATACACTAAACCAATGCCTTTAATAATGCCAAACATTTAGTTCCTTTGCTAACTTTCCAAAGCATACTTTCGTTCCTTTTTTTGCGTTATTTCAAATGCAACTTTTCCAATTCCAAAACCATTCCCATTTTATTACCTATACGTGACTTTGCCCACAAACCTATTATTTTCCTCTCTCTTCGTTTCTCTTCTATTTATTCACATTTTCCATCTTATACTTTTCCATTTTTCTCCACTCTCTTTGTCCTCTCTCTAAAAAAAAATCATTCCTTCCCAAAAACATTGTGTTCTTCCATCATCTTCCCACCGCATATATGTACCTTCACCATTTTTGTCTCTCACCACCTTCCTTTCTGCGAAGACATCCAAACAAAAGAGGAAAAAAACCTACAACTTCCTTTCATCTCATAGCCTCATCAGCTACCCTACTCCAACCGTGCTACCTTACCAGCGCTTCACCCAAACGCCACCTGTTATTGTCGCCGCGCTAGCCCGACCCACGTCCATGCCCCAGTTTACCAACTCATCTGTTTGGTTGTGATGCTTGCGTGTGAGTGTGATTCTTTCTGTTTTGCGTGGCGTGAGTTTGGGCATATTTTCCCATTTGAATCAGTGTGTGTGCATGTTCTTGTGCAGGTGTGTGTGAGTTGTTTTTTTGCACGGATGCGTATGTGTATATTTATGGTGTTGTGTTTGGGTGAGTAATTTGAAAATTTATTTGTTTTGAGAACAAATGTATACATATATATATTAGTTTGAAAGGTGTGTAAATATATATATATATTGTTTGGTGTGAGTTGTTTTAAAATTTATTAGTTTTGAAAAAAAAATATTCTGTGTATATGATTTTGTATGTGCTTAGCATCGTATTGATTTTATTGTATATATGTTATAATTTTAATTTGCGCTATGTGTTTGTGCGAGTTTATCTTACTTTGGATTTTTTGTGCATTGAGTTATGTTTAATTCATACTATATATATATATATGTTTGGGGCTTGTGTTTTATTTTATTTCGTCTGTGTGTGTGTGATTTATATAAGGGAAAGTCTACATAGACACAAAAATTTGACACAAATTGAGTGAGACAAAAATCTAAACCATATGATTACCTCATGACTTGCATCTGTAACATAAAGACAAATTAATCATGTGGTTGAGATTTTATACCTTCTGATTTGTGTCAAAATTTTGTGTTCATATATTTGCTCCCTTTATATAATATGTATGTAGTTGTTGTGTGCATGAGTTTGGTGAACTGTGTAAGTTTATGGGGTACGTTTTTGCGTGGGCGTTCATATGTTGAGGTGTGAGTTTTAACAGGTCTGTGTGTTATTTTGTTTGTGTGGTGTGTTGACAGTGTGTGTTTGTGTTACTGTGTGGCATAAGTGATCTTGTTTGTGCATGAGAGTGATTTTATGTGTGTCCCCTTTTGTTGAGTGTGTATATTTTTGTTTAAAAATTTATTATTTTAGAAATATATATGTATAGATATAAAGATATATATATATAGTTTGGTTGTGTGCATCAATTTGTATAAAATATTTATATATGGTTTTGTGTGATAAATATTTATGCGCGTTTATAAATTTATGATTATATATAAAAGAAACATATATTTCGGTGTTGAATGCGTGGCGTTGAGTCGCTTTGGAAATTTAATTATTTTGAAAAAAATAAATATGTTTATATATATATTTATTTATTTTAAATATTTATTTATATATATACAGTTTTACGGTTTTATTTGGGTGTTTGCGCTGTATGTAATTTAAAAATATACATGGTTTGGTGCTATATAATTTAATATATATATATATAAGTGATTTAGAATGTGTCGAATTTTAAATATATAGGTATATATTAATTTTACTATGTATACGTTTATTATATATATATATATATATTATTTTGAAAAAGGATTTGTTATGTGTTTGTGTATGATTTATAATATATACACTATTAAAATTGTGTTGTGTGTACGGGGGGGGGGGGGGGTGTATGAGTTTATGTGTGTGCTTCAAATTTTATATTATATATAAGTATATATGATTTAGTATGTGTTAGCGTTGTGTTTTATTTAAATGTATAATTTATAAAATATATTTTTGTGCGTTGAATTTTAAATATGTTGAAATTTTTTGTGTGTTTGTATATATAAAAGTATATATATTTTGTGTAAAGAATTTATTGGGTTTATTTTGAGTCAAGTTTGGTGTTGAGTTTGAGAACCGTTCCAAAACCCAAATAGCCGTATCGATCCATTGAAAATTCCCTAGCCTCCTCTTATAAAATAAAATAAAATATTGAGCGATCATCGAGTTAAAATCCATTCTGAATCATGCCTGCATGTCGTCATTTCATTTTGGGTCACGAAAGGTGAGTTTATCTCACACATGGCTCACATTATTTCATAGATGTTAGATCAACTAAATGAACTGTTATGAAATGTATAGAGTGCCAATAGCAATTGTTTGTTTAAAATATACACTTTCATATGTGACACGATATTCATATGACATGTATGTACATTGATTATATATGACTATGATGTGATTTATGATATGTGATGATTTGTTATGTTGTAGATACCGATAGTTTAGGAAAAATCACTAAGGGTTGAAATGATACATATCCGAACGGACATTAGATTAGGGAAAAATCGTTATGGGTTGAAATGATAGACCTGAACGATTTTTACTGAATTTGAGATTGCGGATTGAAATGATAAACTCGTAGAAATTTTATAAATCACGGGTTGAAATGATAAATATCTGTATCACTTGACCATAGGGTAGAAAACTATATACGGACACCGTTGGTCTTATTTTCGAATTAAAATAATTTGGAAAATTTGATTGTAATAATACTAATTTAAGATCTTATATTTTAAAGATTTATACTTAAATTTTGTAAATTCTAAATTATATGTTTTAAAATGATTTTATGAGTAAAAATGTATTTAAATGCCTATTTAAGATTTTACTTATAATTTATTTATTTTAAACTGTATAATTTAATCATATATGTATTTTTAATTTTTAATTAATATATTATAATAAATTATTCTTTTTAAACCTATTTCTAAATTATTTTAAACCTATATATGTTTATAAAGCTATTTTCTATATAAATTTATAACTTATAAATATATTTTCAATGCTTATTATATATATTTTATAAACTTTAATAATAAACTTAATAGGTGGATAAGTTTAGTTTTTCGATTTAAATTCGAGGTTTAAAGATTTAAATTTATATAACGATAATTGATCCAATGAGTTTGATTTTTAAATCAATTAAATGCGATTTTGAGTTGACTTAAATATTGAACTTTATATGAAATGAACGTGAATTGCGTAACTGATTTGAATTTGAATTTATAATTGATATGAATATATGAATTCGATTGTAAATTGACTGAATATGAATTGAAATAATTTTATATATGGAATTGATTCGTAAATTGTTTGGTTTGAATTAAAGAAATTTTTAAATCAATTTATTTCAAGATATGATTTTATTAAAATGTCCACAGTGTGAAAAATGTAAATGTTTGGTTGTTAAAGAGACCGGGATCAGATATTGTCACTCTCCGCCAATACCGAAAACCACTTTAACAACTGTGTACGCGGTGGATTTCTAGAAGTAGTGTAACACCCCGGATTTTTGAATAATCGATTTAACTAAATTAAAGAATAATAAATCTCAGACGTGAGAATTATGGGGATTGGGTTGTGCCATTGTGTTCGTCTCGGAATTCTAGTGGAGATAGAGTCCGAGTTTGCGGGAAACAAGTACCGGATAAAAGAGTTATGGAAGAGCGAAGTTTGGTGGCAAAGTAAAGAGAAAAAAATATAAATGCACTGGCGCACTTGGGAAGTGCGCCAGTACATATTTTCACTGGCGCACCTGCCATGTGTGCCCAGGCCGAGGCTGGAGCCTGCACAGCTTTCTGGTTTAGGCTGACCCGTGTTGTTGAGTCCATTCTGACTCCTTGCTGAGTCATTAGGGCTGACTCATCACCCTATCATAATTGAATGGTTTTGATTAACCCTAAGAACATCCGACGGCTTAAATTTATTTATAACTCTATAAAAAGACCCCTATACACAAACCCTAAATCAGAAAAAAAAAAACAAAGACCATGGCCGTCATGCTGTTGTTTTGAGCCCTGGAGCAGCCGCCACCAAATCAAAGATAAAGAACAGCAACCAAATCAGAACTACCCAACCCTAACAACGATTCTTCATCAAAGGAGCGCTAATTCGACTGCTTTTGAGTGGTAAGATCGATAATCTTAGCAAAATAATTAGTAATTTAATTAGATTAAGTTATAACACGGATTTGTATGGATGTGATATGAAGTATTGATTGTATGTTGTAATGATGTTGTAGGATTATCTATGATGTTATGTTGTGATGCAAAGTTATGTTGCTATCATTCATGTTGTGTGTGTGTATATATATATATATATATATATATATTCAAATCGTCATGATTCTTATGCTAGTTTGTGGTATTGATTCATATGATAACCCATATGTAGGGAAGTTTAGATGTTGATTCTAACATGAACCATATACAAGTTTGGGTAGAATTACATGTGACCTTACATGGTTATGGCACCTAGTTTATGTGAGAATTTAATTGAAAGCTAGGCTATGACATGATACTTTACATGTTAGATATTAGTTTACACCATTGTTGTGATGTATAAATCATATATGTGAATTTATGAGTTGGACATGAATCATGTTATGTTATTACCTATGCGAGTTTAACCCCTTTAGATATAGGTTTATGACATATGTTGTCAATGCAAGTTTGTGGCCATAATTTCATCAAGTTCACACCTTTAGATTTGGATCTATGTTATACATGATGTTTATGATAGTTTGTGGCCAATTTCTCATCAAGTTCACACTTTTAAATTTGGAACCACGACATAAGTTGTTATGCAAGTTGTAATCTTGGCCTATGCAAGTTTTAGATGTAGAACATAATTCACATATGCAAGTTCACCCCTATGTTAGATCCATGTTTTAACTATGTATGTGATGTTTTCTTTTATTTCATGAGTTAGACTATTCGAGTCTAACGTATACTTTTACGTTAAACGAACAAACGTACTACGTGGGGAAAAAGGGAATAATATTAAAAATATTTAATTGGCATAATTGCCTTAAAAGGCATAAAATAAATTTGTGGTTAAATTGGTATGATTTTACATACCATAAATGGATGGACATAATTGAGTCAATTATGGACATCGCTAAATTTGGAATTGATTGATAATTTGAATAGGGAAAGTAATTCAAATTGAGGGTGATTAATTAGGAGTAATTAATCGTCTAAGACACGAGGTTAGGCTCTTTTGTGGTGTAAGACTGCCCGGACCCGCCCGACAAATCCAGCTGCCACAAATGCCAGTCTAATGTGAGAGTTCTTAGGCATAAACTAAATACGTAACAATTGTAAAGATACGAGGTTAGGCTCTTTTGTGGTGTAAGACTGCCCCGACCCGCTCGGCAAATCCAGCTGCCACAAATGCCAGTCTAATGTGAGAGGTCTTTATGAGGTTACGGTCTTAATGAATTAAGAAACACTTAACCAGATAAGCATGTAGTGGGACATGAGGGGGTTAAGTGGGTGCCTTGGGTGGCATGTAGAATCTAGTGGGTGCCTTGGGTGGCATTTGGAAATACGATTAGAAGCACTTAACCAAAATATGAAACATGTAATTGAAACATGAATAAGAAGTGGGTTAAGTGGGATGTACTAGAGGGGACCAAGCTTAGGTGGATAGCTTGTGTCAAGTAATGGGGGCCCGTTTCAACCAGTAACCCATACGTATCTTTGTGGGCTCGACCCAAGTCGAGGACGGGACACACATACTGGGCTTGACTGTAAGAGGCCAAACTGGGTTAGCGGTGGCAACGCAAGTCCAACGGGTTCATATGCGTGTGTGGACCCGGGCTGGTAGGTAAGACGTTGTTGCATCGTGTAGGTATAAGCCGTGCATTCTTTGCTGTATCGGGTTGCCACTTTGGGGAGTGATACACCCCATTGTGGGGCCAGCACGGGTATCTACGAGTTAGGGAGCCGATCGCTTGGGGGTAGTGGGTACACCTAGTGGAGATAGGGGCAGACGGCACCTATGAAGGCAACTAGGGGTGCACGAAACTACCAATACCATTATTAAGTCTGTAGGTGGGATCAACCTTAGGGTGACTAGTGGTGGTGCAGTATACTAGTGGCGGTGCAGTTTAGGAATTATCCCATAGTGTTGGTGTAGTTCAGTAGTTATCCCATAGTAGTTTAGGTGCGCTTTAACGATATCGTAATACATCTTGTTTCCTCGTTTACTCTGCTATACTCAATGGTTTATGGTCATTTCCCAATTTTTCCAACTTATGCCTTAGCCTAATTACTTTGTTAATTATATTGTTAGAATTATCGCACTCGCCAGACTTTATGTCTGACCCCCTTTTTTCCATCTCTTTCCTTTTCTCCCCCCCAGGTGCTCAGGTTGGAACTAGCACTAGTGGAGTTTGATCTTGGACTGCTTTTAGGAGACTTCTTGGACCGCTAAAGTAAAGTTCAGCTTCTCTTTATTTATAGCTATTTTAATGTTGGGGATTATGTTTTTTCAGTTTATGTACTTTGTTTTATCAAGATGGATATGATGTACTTGACTTTGGTTTATGGTTTTGATGATGTAATCAAACATATGGGTTTATCCGCTACAATGAAATAAAGTTTTAATTTTCAAGTACTGCTTTATATCTGTCTTGTTGTGATTTTCTGTTCTATATTCACTTAAAACGCTCCACTGAAGTTAAGGCATTCTCTTTGCGAGTGACCTTAATGGAAGTGGGGTGTTACACGTGGTATCAGAGCCGAAGGTTACCAGAACAGATATGAATTTTTGAAAAACTATTTTTCAAAACAATTTTTATAAAGAAGTACCTTCAAAAGTACGATTTAAGGAATGTATTTTCAAAAGAAAAGTATATTTTTGAAAGCATAACCCCAAGAGCCATATATCTTTCCTTCAGTCCTTTTTGTATTGAATCTTTCCTTTTTCGTTTCAGCATGTCAAAAGCATCTGATATACCAGAGGGCGTTCATGTGCCCGGTTGGTTCCGTCAATATCTTAAGGCTAGGGCCGCTGCAGGTCCAGCAAATCCTCCTCCTCCTCCTCGTGTCGATAATTTCGCAAAGATATGTAAGGGCTTTAGAGCTATGGGTGGAAAACCTTTTCACGGGATGGAGACATTTGTTGAAGCTCGTAACTGGCTAAAGGAGGTGGAAGAATTGTTTGGAATTTTTGAAGTGGATGACAGAAGGAAAGTCCAGCTAGCTGCGTGGCTAATGAAGGATGAGACCTCGTTTTGGTGGGAGGTCACAAATGGGGATCGTCCAGTCGATACATGGCAAGATTTTAGGCAGAGGTTTGAGGCAAAGTTTCTCTCACGGGCTGAAGAGAATCTATACATGGAAAGGTTCTTGTCACTGAAGCAAGGGAATTTATCGGTGAAAGAAGAGTACGTTAACAAATTCAACCAATTGGCAAGGTTTGGCTTAGACTTGGTGAACACTCCAGAAAAGAAGGCTCTAAGATTTGTTAAGGGCTTAAACGAGCCGCTCCATGGGTTAGCTATGACCCACATTTCCATGGGGGCTACCTTTGAGAGGTTAGTTGACATGGCATTCATGCATGAAGAGGAGAAGGGCGCCAATGCTAATAAGGCACCCGAGAAGAAAGGGGATCAAAAGAAGCCGCAACAGCAACAACAAAACAAGAAAGGTGGCAAAGGCAATAATGCTAAGGGGAAGAAGAAATGCTTTAACTGTGGGACACCCGGCCATCTAAGCAAAGATTGTAGGAAGAAGAAGAAGACCGGTTGTTTCCACTGTGGCGAAGCAGGACATCTTATTAAGGACTGCCCAAAGAAAGGGCAGAGGGCAGGGTCTACCTCGGGAGGACAGGTGCAAGCTCTTATGGCACCCGGACAGGCAAGGGGACAAGTTCAAGTTCTCGAGGTCCCACCGCTGCAAGCACGAGGTAGAGAAATTTCCGTTGAAAGTTTAGTTTTTCTGTTTGATCATCCTGTCCGTACTTTATTCGATTCTGGTAAATCGCATTCGTTTATCTCTACATCATTAGTTGAAACACTGCACCTAGATACTAGTCTTGTTACTGATCCCTTAGTAGTCTCAAATCCTATTGGTGGTTCGGCTCATCTTTCTATGATTTGTCGGGATTTGAGAGTGTTTATCTTGGGCGTTGAGTTTGAATGCAACGCTTTTGTTCTTGGCTTCATGGGCTACGGTTTAATTCTAGGTATGGATTGGCTAGCTAGATATGGGGCCATCCTAGACTGTGAAAGAAGGGTAGTTAGATTGTTGACTTGTTCGGGAAAGACCCTTGATATTTCTTGTGACCCTAGAGGTCCAGTAATGCTTAGTTACCTAGAATCCCTTGACGCGTCCGATGATGATTTACATTATGTTCCCATAGTCCGTGAATATGCTGATGTCTTCGATGAGGTGAGGGGTTTACCCCCAAAACGTGAAATCGACTTTCGAATATGTCTAGTGGACAATGCAAAGCCAGTTGCATTGCCAGTGCGCCACATGGCTCCAAGAGAAAGATGAGAACTCAGTAAGCAAGTGAAAGAATTGCTTGAGAAGGGGTATATCAGACGTAGTATATCGGAGTGGGGTGCTCCAGTAGTATTTGCCACAAAGGAGGATGGGTCCCTTAGACTTTGTGTGGACTATAGGGAGCTTAATAAACTTACTAAGAAGAATAGTCACCCACTGCCGAGGATTGGCGATCTTTTCGATCAGTTAGTAGGCGCCTCAGTGTCTTCGCAGTTGGACTTAGCCACTGGTTTCCATTAGTTGAGAGTGGCTGAGGATAGCATAGACAAGACTGCCTTTAGGACTCCAGACGGTTTCTTCGAGTGGCTGGTGATGCCCTTCGGTTTGACAAACGCCCCTGCATACTTTGTCGATTTGATGAGTAGGGTGTTTAGGGAGTACCTTAATAGATTCGTGGTGGTCTTTGTAGATGACATCTTGATCTTTTCTAAGAGGGAGGAAGAGCATGCCCTACATCTTAGGGAAGTGTTGGAGACTCTTCGAGCACATAGCCTTAAAGCTAAATTTTCCAAATGTCACTTTTGGAGGAAAGAAGTGCGATTCTTAGGGCACGTGGTTTCCAAAGAAGGGATAGCCGTGGATCCCGCGAAGATAGTGGCCATCCAAGATTGGAAGGTTCCTAAAAATGCTACCGAGGTGAGAAGTTTCTTAGGGTTGGCTGGCTACTATAGGAAGTTTATCAAAGACTTCACAAAAATATCAGCTCCATTAACACGCTTGACGAAGAAGAACTAAGTCTTCACATGGGACGTAGATTGTGATGATGCGTTCCAACGTTTAAAGAGAGCTTTGACCACAGCCCCAGTCTTAGTATTGCCAGATGGGAGTATGCCATTTACCGTTTATACTGACGCTTGTGGGACAGGACTAGGCGCAGTCCTAATGCAAGAGGGAAGGGTAATAGCCTATGGTGGAAGGCAGTTGAGAGTGCATGAAAGAAATTACCCTACACATGACCTAGAGTTGGCCGCTATTGTTTTCGCGCTTAAGTCTTGGCGTCATTATCTTCTTGGCGAGAAATTCGAATTATTCACTGATCACAAATCGCTAAAATACTTATTCTCTCAGAAGGACTTGAACTTAAGGCAGCAAAGGTGGATGGAGTTCTTAGCATCCTACGACTTCGAGATAGCATATACCCCTGGCAAGGGTAACGTAGTGGCAGATGCCTTAAGTAGAAAAAGATTATCCTTAAGTCCTTTGTTTGTTGAGCGGCGAAGTTTAGAGTTCATTTCTACGTTTGACTTTACACCTTCCATTGACTTCGTACCCGGCTTGCTAGCATCCTTAGAGGTTAGACCTACGCTTTTGGGACGGATCGGCGAGGCACAGCGAGACGACCCACAGTTGGTTGAGTTAGTAGAAAAGCTCAAAGGAGGGGAGTCATCGAGCCATCTCCGTAGGTATACCCTAGATGATAAGGGTTGGTTACGTAGGGACGGTAGACTTTGTATACCAAAAGACGATGACCTAAGGAAGACCATTCTTGATGATGCACATCGTTCGAAGAAGACCATCCATCCCGGCGGGGACAAGATGTACTTGGACATGAGACGAGTTTACTTTTGGGCCGGCATGAAGAAAGATGTGGATGAGTATGTCGCTAGATGCTTGGTGTGCCAACAAGTAAAAGCGGAGCAAAAGAAGCCCGGTGGATTGCTTCATCCATTGGAGGTCCCACAATGGAAGTGGGAAAGCGTCTCGATGGACTTTATTGACGGATTACCGAGATCGAGGAAGGGTAATACGGGTATTTGGGTCGTGGTAGACAGACTTACTAAGAGCGCCCATTTCATTCCCGTGAAGAGTAAGAGGACTGCTCCATGGTTAGCCTCCGTATACATTCGAGAAATAGTTCGTTTGCACGGTGTTCCTTCTAGCATAGTGAGCGACCGCGATCCTATTTTCACTAGCGAATTTTGGATAAGCTTGCAAGAGGCGGTAGGGACTCAGTTATGTTTGAGCACCGCATATCATCCTCAGACGGACGGCCAGACCGAGAGGGTGAATCGTATTCTAGAGGTCTTGTTGAGGTTATGTGTCTTAGATTTCAGAGGTACATGGGAGGAACATCTTCCGTTGGTAGAATTTGCATATAATAACAGCTTTCATTCTAGCATTGGCATGGCACCATTCGAAGCTCTTTACGGACGGCCGTGTCGTTCGCCTACATGTTGGTGGGAAGCTACAGATAAGATCTTGCTTGAGCCCGATATGATTAGAGAGACTTCGAAAAAGATTGATTTGATCCGAAGAAGGATGAAGACGGCGCAAGATAGGCAGAAATCTTATGTGGACAAGAGGAGGTCAGATCTTGAGTTTGAGGTTGGGGACATGGTCTTTGTCAAAGTGTCTCCATTATGGAACGTCGTTCGCTTTGGGTCCGTTGGGAAGTTAGCACCAAGGTTCGTAGGGCCGTTTCCTATTAAGGAAAGGATTGGGCAGATGGCGTATAGAGTGGAGTTGCCCTAGAGACTTAGTGGTGTACACGACGTATTCCATGTATCACATTTGAGGAAGTGCTTGCACGAGACCGCGGAAGTGGTAGAGCCGAGCTTGCTTAGAGAGGTGGAGATCGAGCGTGATGCGACGATTCGACGAGCTCCTACGCGCATTCTTGGGTCGGAGATTAAGAAATTGAGAAGTCGAGAGGTCAAGCTAGTCAAAGTGCAATGAGGAGATGATGAGAGCAACGCTACTTGGGGGACGGAAGCGAAGATGCGTTCATTGTACCCTTTTCTTTTCGAGGGTATGTCTTTTAATTTCCCCTTTATCATTTATCTTGTACTTATCTTATCTTTAGTATATCCTCTCGCTAGTATCCTTGACTTTTAGATAGGATAGTACTATGGTTGAAACATGTGTTTGAGACATGTTATGGATGATGGATGCACGTGGATGCAAGTGTTTGCTAGTGGTTGCTCGTGGATGCATATACACACACTTTAGGCACTAGATCGACTCAGTCAATTCATATTGCATATTGCATATAAATGTGTGTACATATTTAAGTAATGAGTGAATAATGGTTGTATCATCATATGGATGTTGCATTTTGGTGAATGGTTGTGCACACATGTAGAAATGATAAGTATCGATAAGGTTCTTTCACATACATAATGGACGCATGGCACTAGCATGGTTTGCATTAAGGAGGTCAACTGAATCTGTAGACCGCCTGATTTTGCATTAGATAAGGAACATATACACACACTTCTTGCATATGTTCATACATCATTAGAAATTTCATAAGGACAATGGATGCCGTGTTTGATGGTTGAGTAGATGGTTGTTTGGATGGTAGGATATACATTCTCCTTAACTTTGAGATTTCGGGGGCGAAATCCTTTAAGGAGGGGAGAATGTAACACCCCGGATTTTTGAATAATCGATTTAACTAAATTAAAGAATAATAAATCTCAGACGTGAGAATTATGGGGATTGAGTTGCGCCATTGTGTTCGTCTCGGAATTCTAGTGGAGATAGAGTCCGAGTTTGCGGGAAACGAGTACCGGATAAAAGAGTTATGAACGAGCGAAGTTTGGTGGCAAAGTAAAGAGGAAAAAAAATATAAATGCACTGGCGCACTTGGGAAGTGCGCCAGTACATATTTTCACTGGCACACCTGCCAGGTGCGCCCAGGCCGAGGCTGGAGCCTGCACAGCTTTCTGGTTCAGGCTGACCCGTGTTGTTGAGTCCATTCTGACTCCTTGCTGAGTCATTAGGGCTGACTTATCACCCTATCATAATTGAATGGTTTTGATTAACCCTAAGAACATCCGACGGCTTAAATTTATTTATAACTCTATAAAAAGACCCCTATACACAAACCCTAAATCAGAAGAAAAAAAACAAAGACCATGGCCGTCATGCTGTTGTTTTGAGCCCTGGAGCAGCCGCCACCAAATCAAAGATAAAGAACAGCAACCAAATCAGAACTACCCAACCCTAACATCGATTCTTCATCAAAGGAGCGCTAATTCGACTGCTTTTGAGTGGTGAGATCGATAATCTTAGCAAAATAATTAGTAATTTAATTAGATTAAGTTATAACATGGATTTGTATGGATGTGATATGAAGTATTGATTGTATGTTGTAATGATGTTGTAGGATTATCTATGATGTTATGTTGTGATGCAAAGTTATGTTGCTATCATTCATGTTGTAATTATATATATATATATATATATATATATATATATATTCAAATTGTCATGATTCTTATGCTAGTTTGTGTTATTGATTCATATGATAACCCATATGTAGGGAAGTTTAGATGTTGATTCTAACATGAACCATATACAAGTTTGGGTAGAATTACATGTGACCTTACATGGTTATGGCACCTAGTTTATGTGAGAATTTAATTGAAAGCTAGGCTATGACATGATACTTTACATGTTAGATATTAGTTTACACCATTGTTGTGATGTATAAATCATATATGTGAATTTATGAGTTGGACATGAATCATGTTATGTTATTACCTATGCAAGTTTAACCCCTTTAGATATAGGTTTATGACATATGTTGTCTATGCAAGTTTGTGGCCATAATTTCATCAAGTTCACACCTTTAGATTTGGATCTATGTTATACATGATGTTTATGCAAGTTTGTGGCCAATTTCTCATCAAGTTCACACCTTTAAATTTGTAACCATGACATAAGTTGTTATGCAAGTTGTAATCTTGGCCTATGCAAGTTTTAGATGTAGAACATCAATCACATATGCAAGTTCACCCCTATGTTAGATCCATGTTTTAACTGTATGTGATGTTTTCTTTTATTTCATGAGTTAGACTATTCGAGTCTAACGTATACTTTTACGTTAAACGAACAAACGTACTACGTGAGGAAAAAGGGAATAATATTAAAAATATTTAATTGGCATAATTGCCTTAAAAGGCATAAAATAAATTTGTGGTGAAATTGGTATGATTTTACATACCATAAATGGATGGACATAATTGAGTCAATTATGGACATCGCTAAATTTGGAATTGATTGATAATTTGAATAGGGAAAGTAATTCAAATTGAGGGTGATTAATTAGGAGTAATTAATCGTCTAAGACACGAGGTTAGGCTCTTTTGTGGTGTAAGACTGCCCGGACCCGCCCGAAAAATCCAGCTGCCACAAATGCCAGTCTAATGTGAGAGGTCTTAGGCATAAACTAAATACGTAACAATTGTAAAGACACGAGGTTAGGCTCTTTTGTGGTGTAAGACTGTCCGGACCCGCCCGGCAAATCCAGCTGCCACAAATGCCAGTCTAATGTGAGAGGTCTTTATGATGTTACGGTCTTAATGAATTAAGAAACGCTTAACCAGATAAGCATGTAGTGGGACATGAGGGGGTTAAGTGAGTGCCTTGGTTGACATGTAGAATCTAGTGGGTGCCTTGGGTGGCATTTGGAAATACGATTAGAAGCACTTAACCAAAATATGAAACATGTAATTGAAACATGAATAAGAAGTGGGTTAAGTGGGAAGTACTAGAGGGGACCAAGCTTAGGTGGATAGCTTGTGCCAAGTAATGGGGGCCCGTTTCAACCAGTAACCCATACGTATCTTTGTGGGCTCGACCCAAGTCGAGGACGGGACACGCATAACGGGCTTGACTGTAAGAGGCCAAACTGGGTTAGCGGTGGCAATGCAAGTCCAACGGGTTCATATGCGTGTGTGGACCCGGGCTGGTAGGTAAGACGTTGTTGCATCGTGTAGGTATAAGCCGTGCATTCTTTGCTGTATTGGGTTGCCACTTTGGGGAGTGATACACTCCACCGTGGGGCCAGCATGGGTATTGTAACGACCCGTATTTTCGGCAATATAATAATTAATTTATTTAATTATTTATATAGTGATTTAGGGAATTTAATGGTCTTTAATTCAATTATATTGAATATTTAATTAAATTTTTTTTTTAATTAAATAATATATTTAATTTCTGAATTTATCAAAAATAGTGAATCGACAATATAAGGTGAAGTGGACAATTCAAATAATAGATAAATCAGTTTATATGGAATTATATTGACGAATATATTCATAAACGATAGTTTGAACGAATAATTTATATTATAATTATAATAGAGCTCGAAATGGCGCTGCAGTTCGCTATTTGGCGATTCGAACTTCAACTGGTTATACAGGATTCGTTTTAACCCGGATTTCAGTGAAACAAGGAACGCGTGGAGCTGGTGGAGTATATTTTTCTAGTGGAAGAGAAAAATCGAGATTTCGTTGTGTAGATTTTGTTTTATGTCCAAATCAAATTTTAAAATAGTCGCTATGGAATTCCCTTATATTTTGCAACGCTTTATTTACGTTATAAATGGATTTTCTACATAATTTGAATATCGAATTAATACTGGAATTTGAATATCGAGTTATAAACTCTAATATAATTATTTTAAAGCTGTGGTATATCGTATGTGAATATATACGATAATATTTATTTTTAAATATTAAATTTAATTGTTTTAAATATATTTATATATTTAAAAGGGCTATTTAGGACTTTAAAAATAGCCACTTTTGCAAATGAAGTCGGATTTCAACGAAACTAATTTTGTTGGATCCGCAGCGTCAAATTATTGTTAGATTCCAAGTTTGGTGATTTTTAGAAGCAGTGTGTGGCTGTACGGATTTTTAGAGTGAGAAACAGTCAGTATTTGGGCGGTTAAAAATACGCTGTGTGAGCAAACGGAGTCGGAATTCGACGAAACAAGTTTCGTTGGGTTCGTAATGTCGAGATGTAGCTGCATGTCAATTTTCATGATTTTTGGGTATTGTATGTGATCACAGGAATTTTTAAACAGTGTGTACAAACAACGATACGATAAAATAAATATAAAACTCGAATAAAAAAATATTAAAACTACACTATAAATAATCCTAACATCTGTAACCCTAACTTCTCATTTTTCTGGTCAGTAAAAATATGCGCCGCCACTACCAAGTAATACACAGCAAAAATCCTCTCTTAGAAAAATCAAAACAAATTGAATAAATTTCAATAAATCGCAACAAAAACATTTCTGAAATCCTTAGTGGATTTTCTTCAATTTGATATCCATCTCATAGGGTGCGACGGCCTGTTCTGGTTCGCCCTTCTTCTCAGCGCGGTTTAGGGTTCGGAATTTGAGGAATTCCAGGCGATTTGAGTTCGAATGGATGATGGTTTGGGTTTCATGGCGGAGAGTAGCGCGTCTTTGGAATTTTTGGTGAAGAACGGTACTGAAAAGTATCGATACTTTACTGTGTTGAACAAGGGGGGGTCGTCGACGCAAGAACCAAGAAGGGAGCGGACGGGATAAAAATGGGATGGTGTTGCTGAGAATCTGGAGACGTGAATTTAGGTGATTTTTAATGGAATTTAAGAAGAGTGGTGGATGAGTTCTTGGAGGAGGAAAGCATGAAAATGGCCACCGTGAAGTAACTGGAGCACGGTGATTTCGGGAAGAAGAGGATGCGGGTCGGTCACGTTGGGGGGGTTAGTGGGCCAGAAGTTTCATTAAGGGTAAAGGCCCATTTATTTATTTTAAGTCCGAGTTTAACTAATTTAAAAGCGTATTAACTTTAAGCCGTCATAACTTATTCATATGAAATCAGAATCACGAACCGTAAGTTTCTTTGGGACCGTATGGAAGGTGGCTACACCATGGAACTGACCGCAAGTCGATTAGAGCTCGCCTCAATTTATGGCAAAATAAAATGCGTGAACTAGTCCGACGATCAAATATCGTTATTTAACGATAATCAAACAAGGTGAGTAAATCTCACTAACTCTGATCAATTTATATTTTTATAACATATTTTTAGAATTGATAAATATTGGTTGAATCGCTGTGTGTTGACTGTTTGCTTGAACTGCTAGTCAGTTGATTGAAATCATCGATAACGATATATATAAATCGTATCGAAATATTGATTCTGCTTATCAGAATATTTTATACTCATGTTATTTATGTTGACTGACATCTGTGGATGCAGGGAAACAGGTCGGAGGGACCCAACTGGGTTCCTCAACATTTATTTTACAATTTTCATATATTCAGATATATGATGTGTTATATTATCTGCTATTGCTTCTGTGTGTTTGGATGATGATCGACCCTTTAATTTGGTATTTTCATACCATAAGCGACATTGGAAAGTGAGAAAAGAATTTTCCAAATTATTTGAACAAATTATTTGTATATAAAATCAATATATTTTATATAAAGGAAAAGGGAATCAGAAAAAGAAAATAGTATAGAATCAAAGTATTTGATGTATAAAGGGAAATATTTATGGAAAACAATATAAAGAAAAATATTTGTAAAACTAATATAGGAGAAATTATTTGTAAAACAAAAGCAAAGGGAATTATTGGTAAAACCAAGCGTAGGGAGATATTTGCAAATCATGTGTAAATAGAATAAATAGGAAAAAAGAAAAATATTTGCAAACCATTTACAAATGGAAATAGAAAAAAAATATATTTGTAAAACATTTCCGAAGGGATTAAAAGGAATATTTATCTAGAGAAATGAACTGAGTTATAAAAGGAATTATTTATTTTGGAATTAAATAGAATAATGAAATACTTGAAATGGATAAAAGTGTAATAAAGGAGAATTTTACACTAAGGAGAATTTAGACCCGTGCTTCGCACACGGGTAAGCAGAATATGAATTCAAAGTGAGAATTTAAGAGAGATCTGTTTTAACAGATAAAGTGAGAAGGTTAATTTATAAATAAACTTTTATAAATTAATTTAGTTATTTATCTTTGGATAAACAGAGTATATAAGTCAAGACTTATATAGAGAAGTAAAAATCGATTTCCACATCGATGTTTGAAACTGAATAAGGACGCAGGAGAATTTATCGAATAAGAGTTATTCGAAGTAAAGTTATCGAATATCAGTTTATTCGAAAGGAAGTTTATTGAATATTAGTTATTCGAAATGGGTTGATCCAAGAGAGTTACTCCAATAGAGTTAATCCAATAGAACAAATTGATTGAGATCAACCATTAGAGTTAAACTGTTAGAGTTGAACTGTTAGAGTAAATCGTTAGGGTTAAACCGTAGAGTTAAACCGTTGGAGTAAACATTTAGAGTTAGTTAGTTAGAGTTAACCAATTAAAGTTAATCAGTTAGAGTTAATCGATTAGAATCTAATCGAACTAGAGTTATCCAAATATAGTAATCGAATAAGGGATGATTGAATATTAGTTATTCAATTAGATTTGCTCGAATTTAGTTATTCGAGATAGAGTTAAACAGAAGTAGTCATTTAAAGATAAGCTACCAGTAAGCACGGCTGCTAGCGTAATTCGCAGGGCTGCAGATAGCCTAAAGCGGACGGATGTTTCCTGAGGGAATCAGGCGTAACCATTGTGATCGCTGCGATCTAGAGTCGAGCGAATGGTGTCAAGTTTAATATTAGTTAATTAATAGAAGTAATTACATCGAGTTGTCAAGTTGAGTTAGATAAGTCGAGTTATTTAAGTTAAGTTAGTCAAATTGAACTAATCAAGTAAGTGGGTCAAAATGAGTTAATCAACCTGAGTTAGCCGAATAAGAGTTAATCCAGTAAGAGTTAATAGAATAAAGGTTATAGATTAGAGTTAACCAAATGGGTGTCGATAATTAGTAGTTCGTTATATATTCGAGTTAGAAAGTAAAAGTCAAATTGAAGTTATTATATTCTCATGTAGGGAATTATAGCACCAGCGTTATAATCAAGAGTTTCCGTACAAGAAGCGGATTTGTTTATATAATCTGAGAGTTTGTAAAGAGGTGTTAAAGTTTAAAAGGAATACTTAGCTTATTTTCGAGGTTAGAAAGGTTGTTCAGTTAAGGTCTGAGAGGAAATTATACCCCAACTTGATTGACTTCGTTTTTAACTAAGAAATGGTTAAGATTCGATGGTGAAAAGTGGTTAAGTGGAAACCAAATGAAGGAGATTTGGTATAGTGATGTTTATTCAAACATCTGTTTTAATCAAATGAAAGAGATTTGGAAATGTTTTCCAAATGAGAAGCAGAATTGTTTTCTGAATATAGAAACAAGAGATGGAAATGTTTTCCAATGATAATGATATATATTTTCTAAATATAGTGAGTACGAAACATTAAACAACAGGAATAGGGGAATGAACGAATGGATGAAATGATGATTGTTCGATAGAATTTCCTTCGGGAAATAATATCGTTGTCTGCACACGGACATGTTCTCATTTGATAGTTAAATCACCGACTATCAAAGTTTGACCATTTTACGTTGTTAATATGGAGAGACCGGTTGGATTATTATCCAGAGAACCACTCCGTATTGGCATAAGCGTTGCGAATCAAGTATGCTGAATGTATTGAAGACGGAGTTGTGCAAGGGCTATCCTGTTTACAGAATAGTGCCTTCGGTTTGTCCAGTCCCAGGACAAACGTGAATGGAAGAATGTCTGACAGAGTATATTCAAAGGATCGCGTAAGTTGATCTCTTCAAACGTACTTACGTTTGGTGGCGGAGGAATTCGTTTCTTTTAGCTTTATACCCGTGGTATTTTTGGTGAAATCAATCTGTGATTTGGCGGGTATGACGATGTGGCATTCAAAGTAATGGAGGTGTGATCTGTCAAAAGATACGTTATGACCTCAAGCCTCATCAACCAGGAAATGACAAAAATCGGGCAGGCAGCATGGCTAAGTCGGTCGCTCCGAAGTAGGGTGTATGATCACCTATCTAGAGAAATTCCTTTTGTTCTTAAATCAATCGATGCTGTCCCATTCGGGAGACGGTTGCTGATCCCAACCGTTGGTGATATACATTCGATACACTCAAGCGAAATGAGTGGTCGGTCATGTGCGGGCCGGGTTGCAAGATGTTCTTGTTGAACCCAGTGTATTTGCCTCTAGAGATACACGTTCGGAAGGTGGTCCCATACCTTGTCAAGTTGGAATCCAATCTCCAATAAGTGCCTGCGAGTTTGATTGTATATATATTATATATGTAGAGCGTGAGATGCAAGCGTTCTGCTAGATTGTTAATTACTTGTGATTAGACATTATTATAATATCAGATAATATATGATTTCCACAAGTGTTTGGGTTATCGTAAGGTAAAAGCCATCCGTATTTATGAGTGGATTGGTCTTACGATTATCTTTTCTTTTGGAAAGGATTTTGAAAAGTTAAACCAAATGATTTGAGTTTACTCACACCAGTCCCATGACTGACCCAGAGTTTATTTTGTTTTGTTTCCCTAAACTCTTGGGTGCCCAAATTTGTACGGGCAGTCAAGTAGTCAGGATTTTACAGATATACTTGGAGAGCTTGGAGCAGGAGGCTTCAGGACTTATGTAGCTATTGATTATTCCGCTGTGATGAAAGTGTTGTACTCTGAAAATGGTATGATATACATATACTGCTTTGATTTCAAGATATGTTGTCTATTATATTTTATTCGTTCCGCTGTGAGATTCGTGTTACTCTGATGTTGTTGTGTTCTTCTTCTTCTTCTGTTCTAATTTTCTATCTTATCTATCCTCACCCTCTAAATTCTTTCTTGGACTATCCGGTAATTTCGACTTTTGATTGTTCGATAGGTGTTATATATCGGATAACCAAGGTCGCTTTTTCCCGGGTCGTTACAGTGGTATCAGAGCTGAAGGTTAAGTATTACCTTGGCTCTGTGGCGTGATTCAGTAGAGATGGGGTTAGTAATACCCTAGACTGAGTTTGAGTGTATATACACGAGTGAACGTATTTGTTATTTGATATAAAATGATTTTATATTGTGGAGATTTATTGGTTGAGTTGTTTACGAATTCTGGTCGATCAGTTTGATCCACTGTATCGATAGGGGTTTCTAAACGGTTGAATACGATGGACCGACACAGTATGTTTTGAAAAGAGGGTAAATAAAAGAATTTTACCCAAAATATATTTTGATATAAAGAAATATATATTTGAAATTATCATGGTATATTGGATGTGTTGGTTGTGATTATAATCGGATAAGATTACAAAATGTGAAATGGTTATGTAAATAAAAAAAATCAAAATTCATATAAGTGAAATATATGAAATCAGATGAATTAAATCTGAATTTAAGTTCAGAATTGGAATTAAAATTGCTAAAATTTGAATAAGCGTTGTAAATGGAATTAAATTAAATATATGTGAATTTTAAAATCCTGGGAGATTTTAAATTTGTTACAAGCCTTTAAAAGGGATATTTAGAAATGAATTTCAAAATGAAAGTGTTTAGAAATGGTTTTGAAAGTGACATAGTATTGAACTCACTTCAATAGCTGGAAAATAAATTCCGATGTTGATCCGGACATCATCGGTGTTCATTTTCGAGTTTGCAAGTGACGGATTACTACCAAAATTTTTGTTTTAATTGTTTTGAAAAACAGAGTTGTTTTGATATTCCAAAGGGATATTTGATTTTTGGAAAGGGCTAAGCTGTTTAAAACTCCCAGAAACAGATTATTTGAAATAAACACAAATTAAATAGAAATTTGTGAAAGAAAATTCGAAATTGAATTGAATTGAAATAGAATGGTATCAAGTAGAATTGGACTGGATTAGAGATAATCTAGAATAGAAATGAATTGTCGAGCAAGGATTTGAATTGAGGTTGGAATTGCAGTTTGATTGGAATTTGGCTTGGTTAAGCGAATGGCTGTGTTGGAGATAAAAGTGATTGGAGATTGATTGAGATGATAGTGGTATATGCAGAAGTGGTAACAGATGGAAGTGATATAATGATATGCCCGACAAAAAGGTACACATTTATATTCATATGAGTTTGATGAGATATTGATGAGCCGAATTGGCAAGCCGCTTGGCTGTTTGATTTTCTTTTGGATTGGAGAGGCCTGTGTGGCGGTTTGGGGATTTTCCCGATGCTCCCGGTACAAAGGAGGTGCTGGCGAAATTTTTTTGGAAATTTCGGGTGTTAGAAAATTTTCAGGAGTTTTGAAAATTTTTGTTTATAGAAATGAAGTAATAATTTAATTGAAATAAATAAATTCAGTTGAAACTGAAATTAAAGAAGTAAACGGATAATTCTAAACTAGTTAATAAGGGTGTTCTCTACCTTAACAATTTCGAGGACGAAATTATTTTAAGGGGGGAAGAATGTAACGACCCGTATTTTCGGCAATATAATAATTAATTTATTTAATTATTTATATAGTGATTTAGGGAATTTAATGGTCTTTAATTCAATTATATTGAATATTTAATTAATTTTTTTTTTTAATTAAATAATATATTTAATTTCTGAATTTATCAAAAATAGTGAATCGACAATATAAGGTGAACTGGACAATTCAAATAATAGATAAATCAGTTTATATGGAATTATATTGACGAATATATTCATAAACGATAGTTTGAACGAATAATTTATATTATAATTATAATAGAGCTCGAAATGGCGCTGCAGTTCGCTATTTGGCGATTCGAACTTCAACTGGTTATACAGGATTCGTTTTAACCCGGATTTCAGTGAAACAAGGAACGCGTGGAGCTGGTGGAGTATATTTTTCTAGTGGAAGAGAAAAATCGAGATTTCGTTGTGTAGATTTTGTTTTATGTCCAAATCAAATTTTAAAATAGTCGCTATGGAATTCCCTTATATTTTGCAACGCTTTATTTACGTTATAAATGGATTTTCTACATAATTTGAATATCGAATTAATACTGGAATTTGAATATCGAGTTATAAACTCTAATATAATTATTTTAAAGCTGTGGTATATCGTATGTGAATATATACGATAATATTTATTTTTAAATATTAAATTTAATTGTTTTAAATATATTTATATATTTAAAAGGGCTATTTAGGACTTTAAAAATAGCCACTTTTGCAAACGAAGTCGGATTTCAACGAAACTAATTTTGTTGGATCCGCAGCGTCAAATTATTGTTAGATTCCAAGTTTGGTGATTTTTAGAAGCAGTGTGTGGCTGTACGGATTTTTAGAGTGAGAAACAGTCAGTATTTGGGCGGTTAAAAATACGCTGTGTGAGCAAACGGAGTCGGAATTCGACGAAACAAGTTTCGTTGGGTTCGTAATGTCGAGATGTAGCTGCATGTCAATTTTCATGATTTTTGGGTATTGTATGTGATCACAGGAATTTTTAAACAGTGTGTACAAACAACGATACGATAAAATAAATATAAAACTCGAATAAAAAAATATTAAAACTACACTATAAATAATCCTAACATCTGTAACCCTAACTTCTCATTTTTCTGGTCAGTAAAAATATGCGCCGCCACTACCAAGTAATACACAGCAAAAATCCTCTCTTAGAAAAATCAAAACAAATTGAATAAATTTCAATAAATCGCAACAAAAACATTTCTGAAATCCTTAGTGGATTTTCTTCAATTTGATATCCATCTCATAGGGTGCGACGGCCTGTTCTGGTTCGCCCTTCTTCTCAGCGCGGTTTAGGGTTCGGAATTTGAGGAATTCCAGGCGATTTGAGTTCGAATGGATGATGGTTTGGGTTTCATGGCGGAGAGTAGCGCGTCTTTGGAATTTTTGGTGAAGAACGGTACTGAAAAGTATCGATACTTTACTGTGTTGAACAAGGGGGGGTCGTCGACGCAAGAACCAAGAAGGGAGCGGACGGGATAAAAATGGGATGGTGTTGCTGAGAATCTGGAGACGTGAATTTAGGTGATTTTTAATGGAATTTAAGAAGAGTGGTGGATGAGTTCTTGGAGGAGGAAAGCATGAAAATGGCCACCGTGAAGTAACTGGAGCACGGTGATTTCGGGAAGAAGAGGATGCGGGTCGGTCACGTTGGGGGGGTTAGTGGGCCAGAAGTTTCATTAAGGGTAAAGGCCCATTTATTTATTTTAAGTCCGAGTTTAACTAATTTAAAAGCGTATTAACTTTAAGCCGTCATAACTTATTCATATGAAATCAGAATCACGAACCGTAAGTTTCTTTGGGACCGTATGGAAGGTGGCTACACCATGGAACTGACCGCAAGTCGATTAGAGCTCGCCTCAATTTATGGCAAAATAAAATGCGTGAACTAGTCCGACGATCAAATATCGTTATTTAACGATAATCAAACAAGGTGAGTAAATCTCACTAACTCTGATCAATTTATATTTTTATAACATATTTTTAGAATTGATAAATATTGGTTGAATCGCTGTGTGTTGACTGTTTGCTTGAACTGCTAGTCAGTTGATTGAAATCATCGATAACGATATATATAAATCGTATCGAAATATTGATTCTGCTTATCAGAATATTTTATACTCATGTTATTTATGTTGACTGACATCTGTGGATGCAGGGAAACAGGTCGGAGGGACCCAACTGGGTTCCTCAACATTTATTTTACAATTTTCATATATTCAGATATATGATGTGTTATACTATCTGCTATTGCTTCTGTGTGTTTGGATGATGATCGACCCTTTAATTTGGTATTTTCATACCATAAGCGACATTGGAAAGTGAGAAAAGAATTTTCCAAATTATTTGAACAAATTATTTGTATATAAAATCAATATATTTTATATAAAGGAAAAGGGAATCAGAAAAAGAAAATAGTATAGAATCAAAGTATTTGATGTATAAAGGGAAATATTTATGGAAAACAATATAAAGAAAAATATTTGTAAAACTAATATAGGAGAAATTATTTGTAAAACAAAAGCAAAGGGAATTATTGGTAAAACCAAGCGTAGGGAGATATTTGCAAATCATGTGTAAATAGAATAAATAGGAAAAAAGAAAAATATTTGCAAACCATTTACAAATGGAAATAGAAAAAAAAAATATTTGTAAAACATTTCCGAAGGGATTAAAAGGAATATTTATCTAGAGAAATGAACTGAGTTATAAAAGGAATTATTTATTTTGGAATTAAATAGAATAATGAAATACTTGAAATGGATAAAAGTGTAATAAAGGAGAATTTTACACTAAGGAGAATTTAGACCCGTGCTTCGCACACGGGTAAGCAGAATATGAATTCAAAGTGAGAATTTAAGAGAGATCTGTTTTAACAGATAAAGTGAGAAGGTTAATTTATAAATAAACTTTTATAAATTAATTTAGTTATTTATCTTTGGATAAACAGAGTATATAAGTCAAGACTTATATAGAGAAGTAAAAATCGATTTCCACATCGATGTTTGAAACTGAATAAGGACGCAGGAGAATTTATCGAATAAGAGTTATTCGAAGTAAAGTTATCGAATATCAGTTTATTCGAAAGGAAGTTTATTGAATATTAGTTATTCGAAATGGGTTGATCCAAGAGAGTTACTCCAATAGAGTTAATCCAATAGAACAAATTGATTGAGATCAACCATTAGAGTTAAACTGTTAGAGTTGAACTGTTAGAGTAAATCGTTAGGGTTAAACCGTAGAGTTAAACCGTTGGAGTAAACATTTAGAGTTAGTTAGTTAGAGTTAACCAATTAAAGTTAATCAGTTAGAGTTAATCGATTAGAATCTAATCGAACTAGAGTTATCCAAATATAGTAATCGAATAAGGGATGATTGAATATTAGTTATTCAATTAGATTTGCTCGAATTTAGTTATTCGAGATAGAGTTAAACAGAAGTAGTCATTTAAAGATAAGCTACCAGTAAGCACGGCTGCTAGCGTAATTCGCAGGGCTGCAGATAGCCTAAAGCGGACGGATGTTTCCTGAGGGAATCAGGCGTAACCATTGTGATCGCTGCGATCTAGAGTCGAGCGAATGGTGTTAAGTTTAATATTAGTTAATTAATAGAAGTAATTACATCGAGTTGTCAAGTTGAGTTAGATAAGTCGAGTTATTTAAGTTAAGTTAGTCAAATTGAACTAATCAAGTAAGTGGGTCAAAATGAGTTAATCAACCTGAGTTAGCCGAATAAGAGTTAATCCAGTAAGAGTTAATAGAATAAAGGTTATAGATTAGAGTTAACCAAATGGGTGTCGATAATTAGTAGTTCGTTATATATTCGAGTTAGAAAGTAAAAGTCAAATTGAAGTTATTATATTCGGATGTAGGGAATTATAGCACCAGCGTTATAATCAAGAGTTTCCGTACAAGAAGCGGATTTGTTTATATAATCTGAGAGTTTGTAAAGAGGTGTTAAAGTTTAAAAGGAATACTTAGCTTATTTTCGAGGTTAGAAAGGTTGTTCAGTTAAGGTCTGAGAGGAAATTATACCCCAACTTGATTGACTTCGTTTTTAACTAAGAAATGGTTAAGATTCGATGGTGAAAAGTGGTTAAGTGGAAACCAAATGAAGGAGATTTGGTATAGTGATGTTTATTCAAACATCTGTTTTAATCAAATGAAAGAGATTTGGAAATGTTTTCCAAATGAGAAGCAGAATTGTTTTCTGAATATAGAAACAAGAGATGGAAATGTTTTCCAATGATAATGATATATATTTTCTAAATATAGTGAGTACGAAACATTAAACAACAGGAATAGGGGAATGAACGAATGGATGAAATGATGATTGTTCGATAGAATTTCCTTCGGGAAATAATATCGTTGTCTGCACACGGACATGTTCTCATTTGATAGTTAAATCACCGACTATCAAAGTTTGACCATTTTACGTTGTTAATATGGAGAGACCGGTTGGATTATTATCCAGAGAACCACTCCGTATTGGCATAAGCGTTGCGAATCAAGTATGCTGAATGTATTGAAGACGGAGTTGTGCAAGGGCTATCCTATTTACAGAATAGTGCCTTCGGTTTGTCCAGTCCCAGGACAAACGTGAATGGAAGAATGTCTGACAGAGTATATTCAAAGGATCGCGTAAGTTGATCTCTTCAAACGTACTTACGTTTGGTGGCGGAGGAATTCGTTTCTTTTAGCTTTATACCCGTGGTATTTTTGGTGAAATCAATCTGTGATTTGGCGGGTATGACGATGTGGCATTCAAAGTAATGGAGGTGTGATCTGTCAAAAGATACGTTATGACCTCAAGCCTCATCAACCAGGAAATGACAAAAATCGGGCAGGCAGCATGGCTAAGTCGGTCGCTCCGAAGTAGGGTGTATGATCACCTATCTAGAGAAATTCCTTTTGTTCTTAAATCAATCGATGCTGTCCCATTCGGGAGACGGTTGCTGATCCCAACCGTTGGTGATATACATTCGATACACTCAAGCGAAATGAGTGGTCGGTCATGTGCGGGCCGGGTTGCAAGATGTTCTTGTTGAACCCAGTGTATTTGCCTCTAGAGATACACGTTCGGAAGGTGGTCCCATACCTTGTCAAGTTGGAATCCAATCTCCAATAAGTGCCTGCGAGTTTGATTGTATATATATTATATATGTAGAGCGTGAGATGCAAGCGTTCTGCTAGATTGTTAATTACTTGTGATTAGACATTATTATAATATCAGATAATATATGATTTCCACAAGTGTTTGGGTTATCGTAAGGTAAAAGCCATCCGTATTTATGAGTGGATTGGTCTTACGATTATCTTTTCTTTTGGAAAGGATTTTGAAAAGTTAAACCAAATGATTTGAGTTTACTCACACCAGTCCCATGACTGACCCAGAGTTTATTTTGTTTTGTTTCCCTAAACTCTTGGGTGCCCAAATTTGTACGGGCAGTCAAGTAGTCAGGATTTTACAGATATACTTGGAGAGCTTGGAGCAGGAGGCTTCAGGACTTATGTAGCTATTGATTATTCCGCTGTGATGAAAGTGTTGTACTCTGAAAATGGTATGATATACATATACTGCTTTGATTTCAAGATATGTTGTCTATTATATTTTATTCGTTCCGCTGTGAGATTCGTGTTACTCTGATGTTGTTGTGTTCTTCTTCTTCTTCTGTTCTAATTTTCTATCTTATCTATCCTCACCCTCTAAATTCTTTCTTGGACTATCCGGTAATTTCGACTTTTGATTGTTCGATAGGTGTTATATATCGGATAACCAAGGTCGCTTTTTCCCGGGTCGTTACAGGTATCTACGAGTTAGGGAGCTGATCGCTTGGGGGTAGTGGGTACACCTAGTGGAGATAGGGGCAGACGGCACCTATGAAGGCAGCTAGGGGTGCACGAAACTACCAATACCATTATTAAGTCTGTAGGCGGGATCAACCTTAGGGTGACTAGTGGTGGTGCAGTATACTAGTGGCGGTGCAGTTTAGGAATTATCCCATAGTGTTGGTGTAGTTCAGTAGTTATCCCATAGTAGTTTAGGTGCGCTTTAACGATATCGTAATACATCTTGTTTCCTCGTTTACTCTGCTATACTCAATGGTTTATGGTCATTTCCCTATTTTTCCAACTTATGCCTTAGCCTAATTACTTTGTTAATTATATTGTTAGAATTATCGCACTCGCCAGACTTTATGTCTGACCCCACCTTTTTCCATCTCTTTCCTTCCCCCCCCAGGTGCTCAGGTTGGAACTAGCACCAGTGGAGTTTGATCTTGGACTGCTTTTAGGAGACTTCTTGGACCGCTGAAGTAAAGTTCAGCTTCTCTTTATTTATGGCTATTTTAATGTTGGGGATTATGTTTTTTCAGTTTATGTACTTTGTTTTATCAAGATGGATATGATGTACTTGACTTTGGTTTATCGTTTTGATGATGTAATCAAACATATGGGTTTATCCGCTGCAATGAAATAAAGTTTTAATTTTCAAGTACTGCTTTATATCTGTCTTGTTGTGATTTTCTGTTCTATATTCACTTAAAACGCTCCACTGAAGTTAAGGCATTCCCTTTGCGAGTGACCTTAATGGAGGTGGGGTGTTACAAGTAGATTGATAAGGAGGCGATTATCGGATTTGAAGAAAGAGAACGATGATGGATGTCCTTGACTTTCGGGTCATAATTAAAATGACTAAAATAGGGCTATACCGGACCAAGCGGGGTTTGCTACCTCCATCGACAACACTTCTTCCTTTATTACTGTTGTCCCTCGGTTTGATTGATTTGATTTGATGTGCATCCGTGATTTCGGAGTGTTGTTCGAGGTGGGCGGTAGTCGCGACTATGCGTTACCACCAGTTCGGGCATGCAACTAGTATATTCCTATTCTGAGCATTCCTCGTGTGCCTTGTATATTATCTTGATCGAGACCCCTACAATTTTGATTTGATGTTGTCTATAGCGGCGCATCCCTATCCACCGACTGTTACTGCTGTTTTATATGCAATGTTTATGACAATGTTTATAAACAGTGTAAGGGTAAAAACGTAATCCCGCTTACGCTATTTTTAATAGTATATTTACCGCAGATACTATTATAATAGCGTATTATATTATATGATATTAGTTTAACGGATCCTTAGAGGATGATGATCCCAAACATCTTTTAAGTTATTGATGCATTTCATTGAATATTCCATTTAGGTTGATTTACTTCTATGAGAATGTTAGTCCTGATCCGAGTTGTTTTGTTTTGATTATTGCTCGGGTCAGATCAAGTATTGCAGTGTTGAGACTTCCCCTTTTGAAGTTGGAAACTATTGAAGATATCACCTCTATCTGTTGATTCTGGCTATTTCTTCTTTGTATTAGAAATTCTTGTATTTAGACTTCCGTTGTATTAAATTTTGTAACTCTGATATTATGTATAAATTTTGATTTTTATTTAGTAGCTTCATGAATTACTATTGTATAATTTATTTATTCCGCTGCGAGATATTCTGTTTTTCTGTGTTTGTGATTCTGTGATTTATTCTGTTTACCTCAGAACCTAATAACATTGTCATTTTAAACGGTTCAAGTTGGTTTTATTGCCAGCTTGACGTGGACGAAAGACGGTATGGTACATATATAACCCAGAATGAAAACATAAAAACCATATCAAGGCCAACTACTGTAAGAACCTCGGTGCAGATTTGATTAATATGTCTTGGTGTTGCGCAGAAATTGCTCCAATACCAAACTGTTGGTGTTTTGTGCTCAGTGGAAGTTTGACAAAACGCCGGAGAAACAGGTACTTTATCACTCAATCATTTGAAGATGAATTTGTTTGAAAATAACAACATAACAAATCGGAAATAATAGCAGTACACTAATATTTCTCTCAACCACCATCTTTATTGATTCGCCAAAAACAAAATTTGTTTACACTCAATGAATTACAACCAAAAAATAAACAAAATACCATGAATCAATAACCTTATTGAGATAGGCAAAAAATATCTAGATGACTATAAATATTGTTGGAGTAGAAGAGCGACGAAGAACGACGACAAACCCTTGGACAATCTGGAGGCACCAACTGCGTCTTTCAGTAGTAAATAGGAATAGCTACCCTTAGCCCAAATTCCTACATCTTCCTCTCCATAGCGCAAGCCCATGGAGACACATAACCTCACTAGATATTCTCACATGGTTTCTTGTTCTTTGTTAATTGTCACAATCTAACCAAGAAGGCTGCATATATATAGGAAAATAGAAAGCCTAGACAAATATCCAAGTTGCCCCTTCAAGATATCTCCAAAATATAACCATTCATTTCTTTCCTTCTATGATCAAATCAATCAGTTAACCAATAAATCAATCAATCAATCGACCAATTAGTCAATTAATTAATCAACCAATTAATCAATCCAATCAATCAATCATTTAACTGATTACATCATCTTCATAAAATATTTGAATCAAAAAATTCAATACTCCACCTTGATTTAAATATCACATATCTCCAACAATCCACAAACAAGTCAACCTAGCTCTTTCAACAACACTAACTCTCAATTAAAACCAACCTCGATTTCAAGGCAACGAGATATACCCCAGTCGATTTGAAAGGACTACGACCACACCTCAATTACAAACACAACCCATCGCCTGCAAAAGATGCATCTACCATCTGAGCTACACCATGCAAAAACCAACGGTCTAAAAAGTGCTTGCAATACCACAAGATCTCCATCGTCTTTGTGGATTTCAAAACTCGATATCCGTCTTCCGTTTGACATGATCTCTTCATCTCCGGGATCCCTCGAGCATCATCAACATCTAGACCCTTGTCGATACCATGATCCTCCACCTTAGGACCATAAGCAGTGACCATATTAACCTCTCCACCTTGTTGTGGACTAGGTTCTTCAACCGTTACCCGCCTTCTTCTTCGTCTTCTTCCATCTTCCCTCATCCATATCAAAGTGCTTCTTCACATCTCCATCAGTTGGACCATCGAGGCATGGAACATCCACCATTATGGGCTTCCAAATCCCCTCAATATCTACCATAAAAATAGTCATCAACGAAAGCAACATCATCTCCGATGTCTACAATCTTCATTCCAAAATCACTCCAAGTTATGCGATGAACTGAGCTCTGATACCAATCTATTGTGCAAAAATTGCTCAGATACCAAACTGTTGGGGTTTTGTGCGCAGCGGAAGTTTAACAAAACGCCTGAAAAACAGGATCTTTATCACTCAATCACTTGAAGATGAATTTGATTGAAAATAACAACATAACAAATCAGAAATAATAGCAGTACACTAATATTCCTTGTTAGGGTTTCCCGAGATCACTACACAATTAGATTTTGAAAGAGCGAAGAAGATAACAATAACAAGCAAATTCCACCAAATAAACCTTTAATATTCCACCAATTAATTACAAAGAAAGACCTAAAATTGAGAAGATATCTCAATCCCTAAAAACAAAAAAAGATTTTCTCCCTCAAAAGTACAAGTAAATCTCTCCCTAATGAGATGCTTATATAGGCAAATAGAAAGACTAGGTCTAAACCTAATTGGGCCCTAAAATATCTTAGAAATAAATACTCCTTAAAACTTGTTCAAAATAAAACTTTCCCTAAAATATCTGAACAAATCCATAAAACTTGGTCAACAGATCCTAAAATCCTGCAATTTCCAATATCTCCACTTTAATATTCATGTGATGAATATTACAAACCATAACACTCCACCTTGATATGAAATCACTCCAACACTCAACAAACCACCCCCAAACTATGCATTTCCCTAATGAGATGCGCCACATAAAAGATCTCAAAATTGCTTGTAATACCACAGTGGCCTCCATGTAGACTTTGTGGCTTTACGTTGATGGCTCCACCTTGATTCAGATGAACTCGCCTCTCCAAATCCAATTTGAGAACTCATAACATTCTCCACCGTTTTTCCAAGCAATTTATAAATGTTATCATTTTCCCGTTTTACGCGCAAAAGCTTCTTGTTACCCCTCCAAACTCTTGTAACTCCACCTCTAGTCGAGAAATTGCAACCTTTTTGTTCCAACTGTCCAATTGAAGCAAGATTCTTGTTAATTTCTGGGATGTATCTAACTCCCGTTAGCTTTACCACCTTTCCATCATTCATCTTCAATCGAACCGAACCTATGCCTTTAACATGGAAATCTCGACCGTCGACGGATTCCACTTTACTACTTTGTTCTTCATAATCAGTAAATGCTTCCTTTTGATGGAACACGTGGAAACAAGCTCCTGAATCAAGTATCCAATCTTTGCTTTTGCCTTTATTAACGCATAAAACATTTCTTTCAATCTCCTCGCCAAAACTCACCTCATTACCGTTGTTATTTTGTTCATCAATCTTTTCTTCCAATGCCTTCATCTTCTCCTTATCCCTTTTAAGCTTGTGACAAAATCTCAGTTGATGACCGGGTTTGTCATAGTAAAAACAAACATATTCTTTTTTCATGTTCGATCTATTCGATTGCCTTTCCATATTTCGTTGACTATCCCTCCTTGCAATAAAAGCTTTTTCAATTAGAGTTTCAATTTCCGTTTCCTCCTTACCTTTTCATTCCTTAAGGCTCATCTTCAGCATCTCTTCGTTAAGCAAGCTACTAATCACGGACCCCATTGAAATAACGCCATCCGAATTTGAGTTATTCAACGCAACCAAAAGTGTTTCCCAACTTTCTAGCAATGAACTCTTCATCATTAAAGCTTGTATTTCATCATCCACCTTGAAATTCACGGCAACCAATTGATTCACAATTTCCTGAAAATCATTAAGATGCTCCTCAATTTATCCACCTTCCTTAAGCTTCAGATTCACCAACCTTCTCATAAGAAGAGCCTTATTTGTTGCAGAGTTCTTCGCATAAACCCCTTCCAATTTCTTCCATATAGCATAAGCCGATGTTTCATTAGCAACAAAATGAAACACTGAATCATCCAAAAAAAACATCGAATAGACGCAGGGGCCTTCCTATCCATAGTCTCCCATTTTGCTTCGGATAGATTGCTAGGTTTTCCCCATTATTCTCCAGTGGCTGATGAAGATCATTAAGATAAAGGAAATCTTCCATCTTTGCCTTCCATAATCCCCAATTTCATCCATTAAGCTTTTCAATAACAATTTTATCCAAATTCAAGCCCTCAAAAAAATTTGTGTAGAAGGCTCTGATACCAATTGTTAGGATTTCCCGAGATCACTACACAATTAGATTTTGAAAGAACGAAGAAGATAACAATAACAAGCAAATTCCACCAAATAAACCTTTATTATTCCATTAATTAATTACAAAGAAAGACCTAAAATTGAGAAGATATCTCAATCCCTAAAAACAAAAAAAGTTTTTCTCCCTCAAAAATACAAGTAAATCTCTCCCTAATGAGATGCTTATATAGGCAAATAGAAAGACTAGGTCTACACCTAATTGGGCCCTAAAATATCTCAGAAATAAATACTCCTTAAAACTTGTTCAAAATAAAACTTTCCCTAAAATATCTAAACAAATCCATAAAACTTGGTCAACAGTTCTTAAAATCCCGCAACTTCTAATATCTCCACTTTAATATCCATGTGATGAATATCACAAACCATAACATTCCTCCCAACCAACCACTTTATTGATTCACCAAAAACAAATTTTGTTTACACTCAATGGATTACAACAAAAAAATAAACAAAATACAATAAATTAATAGCCTTACTGAGATAGGCAAAGAATATCTAGATGACTACAAATATTGTTGGAGTAGAAGAGCGACGAAGAACGACGACAAACCATTGGACAATCTGAAGGCACCAACTGCGTCTTTGAGCAGTGAATAGGAATAACTACCTTTAGCCCAAATTCCTACATCTTCTTCTCCAAAACGCAAGCCCATGGAGACACACAACCTCACCAGATATTCTCACATGGTTTCTTGTACTTTGTTAATTGTCACAATCTAACCAAAAAGGCTGCATATCTATAAGAGAATAGAAAGCCTAGACAAATATCCAAGTTGCCCCTTCAAGATATCTCCAAAATATAACCATTCATTTCTTTCCATCTATGATCAAATCAATCAATTAATCAATAAATAAATAAATAAATCAATTAATCAATCAACCAATTAGTCAATTAAACAATCAATCAATTAATCAATCCAATCAATCAATCATTTAATTGATTACATCATCTTCATAAAATATTTGAATCAAAAAATTCAACACTTGGAACCTTCAGTTGATAATTTCACCTAAAAACATACTTTAAATGTTGGTTTGGTCCAATTAGTTTCTTACGTTCTTACATGCAAGAGTTTTATGTCTAGCTATGTCCATATTTGTTAATAACTACGTCTTATAAATGAAACCTAAGAAGTTGTCATTTAATGATACATTGTTTGTGTAAATTTCAAGTGCATTTGATACTTCTATATTTGTTGACATTGTTATCAGAAATTTTATGATTCAAATCCCGTTTCACATTGGATCTCACTTTGTGGTTCGATTCACATTCCAATTTTAACTTAGTTAAAACTACAATTCAAATAATAATAATAATAATAATAATAATAATTCAATCCATCCCTGTTGGTATATTTAATATATTTATTTGGATCTTAAATTCCAATTTTCATATAGAATGGAAGTGCGTGCAAGTGCAGTTTTGCCCAAGATGAACCAAAAAAAGGAAACAAATAATAAAACACAAAATTTTTGATGTAAAGAACAGATATCCATACCAAATTGAGAAATTCCTCCCTGCACTTGCACTTACTTCACACTCCAAAAAAATAAAACCATCAGCTGCATCTCCCATGCAATCAAACGAGAAGCTCTCATTCACCCCAAACTTCTATAAAACACAAAATCACCCACAATCCTTCAACTCCAGCCTCTTGTCATCAAACTATCAGCCTAAACAAAAGCAAAGAAAATTTTGAGGATAATTTACTACGACAAACATAATTTGGACAAATCCTGCGAATGTGAATGAGAAAATATATAACGTGATTTTACATTTTTTTAAGGATAATACCAAACAAATGCAATAGAATAAGGTAACCCTAGGCAATAAAATCCCTCGACTGCAACCTGCTACACAACATATGAATTGGATCGTATGTTTTAATTCTGATTTAAATCGTTGATGAAAAACCCAAATTGAGAACGCATGATTCAAGATTGGAAACGAGAAAAACGAATTGAGGAATAAAAAGCGTACCTTTGTCCAAAGTAACGAAGAAAAGCTTCACGTTTTCGATGGATGAAGAAATAGAGAAAAATCGTCTTAACCCTAATTTGAACGAATGCAGCCAGGAAGTCGAAATGTTGCTTTGGGCTTGAAAGCAAAAAGCAGCAAAAAAAAAAAGAAAAAAGAAAAAAAAAAAACTTCTACCATAAGATGGAAAGTAACTTCCATAAATCCAAATTTTAATTGTACCCATATAGACTTTAAAGCTTTTGCTTTTTAAAATCCGAAAAGTAGCTTAATTTCAGCTATCCAAAGGGAACCTTGGACAAAATGCTCCCTTGAAGCAGAAGTTCAAGGCCAAGCTAACAGGGCCTGATTCAAATGATGAAGGGAATGATACGTTTCATGCTCTTGGGGACAAAAATCCCAATGACAATGATGACGGAGATAGTGGCTAGTGGCTACAGCGATGGTCTTGGAGGCAAAGGCTCTGATCATGCCAACACCTTTGTCAGCGTACGACTTCATTTCATCCTTTTCCTCGTTTACTCTCATCTTCCCAATTTCATGACCAAGGATCAACGCATCCTACAACAATATCCCTCTTTCTCTACTGACTACTCCTACCTCACCTTCGTCAGCACCGATGGTAACCGATGGTATGCAGCCTTCGTTAGCACTGATGGTCTGCAAATTCGGAAGCTAGGGTTTTGTAAGGTTAGTATTTCTATACATTTGTAATTAAAATTTGAAATTCTATGTTAGATTCGATGTATCGTTTCCATTCAATTCAATTGTGATTTGTTCCCTAAAACCGTATTTCCCATGCGCTGCCGACCCTATACTCTGCTCTTTCTTTATATTTTTTATCGACATATCTTACCCTAATCCACCTTCTGCCTTCTGTTTCCCCACGCTGCAAATCATGCTCCCCTCTTTCTTCATTTATCTACCAACAAATCTTACCCTAAAACAATCCGCGTAGGGATGTTATAGCATTTGGTGAAATCAGAAGTCAAATTGGGGTTTTGCTTGAATTAGGTCAGTGATTTGTTAGTATTTCTTCTTGAATTACCGACTTTGATATCTTGGACTACTTAATTGGTAAGATTTGCACTAAAAACTTGATTTGATTATTTATTATTCCAACTCTGTTCTACATTCTACATTTATTTCAAATACCATCCTTTTCGATTACTAATTTGTTAATCCTTCTCGCTGGAGTTTAGTATTATACATATATATACAATTTGTAAGTTAGGTCATAAAACCTGATTTGATGGTATATTCTTCCTATTATGTGCTACACGCACCTTCCTATGCTATATACCCTTTCAAATCAGTTTTGATATGGGTTGATAAATCTTACATTTCAGCGGTAACTATTTTTTGGTATGGAATATAATTAGTAATTACTTTGGTAAATGCATACAGTTCTTTTTCAAAAACTGGTCGTTTAAAATCTCCAATAGTTGTTGTTTTACATCTTAACTGTCAACATGTATTTCGATATGCTTTTTGAAGGTTTCACTGTCGTGAATTTCTATGTACTTTTAAATCACAACACAACTACAATTATTACTTTCTATAACAATTTCAAAATCAATCTAACTGCATTAGATTCATACCAATTGTAGTAAACATGTATGGGGAGTTGGTATCCTACCGGCCAAACATAATTTTTTAACCATTCAAAAAATTAACTTATCTCCAAACAATTACAGGTTAATATAAGGCACGCTTTTTTATTACTTCAGATATTGAGCACTTAAATTTGTATTTACGTCTGTTATTATATTTTGAATGTTTCAGTTGGTTAAGTTTGGTTATTTAAATCCTTCACTTCTGAGAAAAGTTTACATACTTTATAAATGTTGCACTGGCTTCATTTTCCAATCATGTTAAATCTCATTCAATTTAGGTTCACTATTTCCCTGTTATTGGCCAATATATATAAGCCTTACACATGAGCTTCCCAATAATTTATGTAGATATGCTTATTGAAATGATAGGTTGCTTGCTGGCCATTTATTTTTAAAACTATTTCAATAATTAATTCATGCTTAATTAGTCGTTGGTTCGGTATAAGCTATGCGGTTTTCATACCTTTTAATGCACAACCACTAAGTTGTTTGGTATAATTTAATTTTATGACATGTTGTCCCTACCATATTTCTTTCGTCCAATTGTTGTTCCTTACTATGCGTTCTCACAGAACCTAACATCTTTGGCAATGGCTTCGTTTCCCTGCCAATAATTGCTTTAAACTTCCTTTCCTCAATTCCATTATGATTTAACTTCATTTCATTTTCCTGATTTGGTCATCTTTTTTTTTATTACGAATTTATGACATAAACACTACCAACATTCTTTTAGTATTAGCTCCAACCTTTCTAAACCAATGTAAACTTGACTGATTACGGCAAAGCTATCTTCATTTCATTTTCCTGATTTGGTCATCTTTTTTTTTTTAAATTATGAATTTATGACATAAACACTACCAACATTCTTTTAGTATTACTTCCAACCTTTCCAAACCAAATGTAAGCTTTAATGATTACGGCAAAGCAATATTAAATATATATTATGGAAAAAGGAACAATTCCTAACTTGAATCATCGTATAAATTTGTTGTTAATGTAACCGTTTCTTCTAAATTTACGATTATGATATTATGTACTAATAAATTGCTTTAACTTTGAGTGGTTCATTTGTTGAATTTGTTTCAATTGGCATACTATAGCTGAAATGAAAGCCGTCTTTGCTATATAAAACACAAATCATATCGCAAAATGTTGCATGTAAATGTTTATGCATTTCAACTGTAATTGTTGGCTTACCGCTCTTTGATGTTTGAGGGGTCGATTTCTTCATATGTAACTATTTACGAAAAAACTAGAAAATTCGTATGTGTTTCGAATTTATTTTAATACTAGAGAATGACCCATTTGAATTAAATATTCTATATTGTACAAAATTGTGAGATTATGGCTTTTTTTTTACTGTTATGCTATAAGCTTTTAAGTTCTTATAATATGCATATTTATTTTCACTGTATCTTTATATAGGACGACACCAATACAGTTCATTTTAACCATGTAACTCATATGTTTCTTTCAGTAAAGTATGTTTGTTTAAATGGTGTTATTGTTATCCATTCTTATTCGTGAGCTCTTTGCTGTATCTTAATTATATGCATATACAAAGGTTCTGAATTTTCGTTGATGCTCTAATTTCTCATCCATGATTGCAACTGGAATAATCAACATTGAAAAATCTTCTTCAAATATCATTTTTCCTCAATGGCAATGTTGAAAAGCACAAGGTTATTTGATTTCATTTTATTTGTGTAAGTTTATGAACTATCATCAACGAGGAAATGATAACACAGTTTCAAAATTTTCCAAATATTCTTTTGAAATACAAACAATTATACCAGGCAATATCACCACAATTTCATGCTTGAGTTGGACTTATTTAAAACAAAAATTTTATGACTGAAGTTCTGTGGACTGATTTAGACCTTAAGTTCTTACCTCTTATTTTGTACAAATATTTCCATTTGCTAATTTATTTATTTTCTTTCACTGAGTAGAAGATGAAGGGTAGGTTGACTCCAAACTGCCAACTGATATAACATGGATTGGCCTTGAACATTGTAGTGGAAATATGTTTTACAAAAACATAGCAGGCTTGACCTAAAGCATAGCAGTCAGCATAACACGGATTAACCTCGAGCTAAACAATACACATGTCAGGACATGTTTCAGGTGTGGTATCTTCGATAATTCGACAGCGCTGTTGGCGATAACATACTCTTCGTTCAAGCACTCTGTGGGACCAATGTTTCAAGGTGCTTTATGAAACGATTAACGTAGTACTGTACATTATCCAGTTATACTATGTTCTTACATCATCAAACTGCACTCTGGTGGTTGAATTTTATGGAAATCCGTCTATTTTACTGCATAAATTTATATAGTTAAATTTCTTTTAACTCAAACTATTGCGTTATAGTTCTCTTTCTATGAGGTATATTATCAATTTGAACTTCGAACTGCTGTAGGGATAGCACAACTTGGCCACTGTTAACATGTTCATCGGTTGCAAAATTTTATTGAACAGTAATCAATTTATGATGTCGCCATATTTAACTTTTAAGTTTTTGAAACGGTGTAAGCTACCATCGAAGATTGGAGTTGTCGTTGTGACTGATACACAAGTTACCAGGACTAATGAAGTAGTAGACGATATTCTTATATACAAATTCTGTTTTACCGATGATAGCCTGCTGCCTTCTGCTATGATTGTATTCCTGTTCTCTAAGTATTACTTTTTTATTTCTTCTGTGCATTCGTCAATTTACTTAGTTCTGTTCTGTAATTTAAGGTGTCTAAAATTTATGTGTGTGTATGTTACAATATATGTTTTTTGCTCTAACCATCCACAGTTAAAATTTTCCATTGTTTTAAACTTACTAATAGTTATACGTCTTCCCTTCTAACTTACAAATTCAAAATTTAGTCTCTTTACTGCTGTTTTGGAAGGAAAGATCACAAAACAAGTCCTGTAGATATCACGTAAACTTTCTTGTATGAATTTTCAGTGTTGAATCTATAAATCAAATTGATGGTTTGATGTTCACTACAACCTTTTCATGGGTTTTAAACATATTTACTCAATTCGCCGGTATATCACATTGTATATCACATTGGTTAACACTGTTTATCAAACCCGCGAACATATTTGAAAGATAACCTTATGAGTTGGTTAACAAACCAACAAAGAGTGGCAGGAAAAAATAAAAAAAGATGTAAGACAAATTTGTAAGTGGAGATGTATAGTTGAGTGACTCAATTCTATATAATTGAAAGGTTAAATATTGTAATTTGATTAAAATAGCATGAGGTAGTCCATTTTTAAATAAGTTGTCGCGTTGTATATTGCAACATGCCTCCACAAATTCATCTCAGAAATGAGCAACTATCAACTGTAATTTTCTTCATGTAATCTATTGTAGCTCTGAGTACTACACATCTAAAAATGACATTGCTCCAGCTTTTGCATGTTTATTCAAGAACTCCATCTCATCTTTCAATGGTACTACTGAATCATAGAAGCTAATTCATTGCTTGAAATCTTTTCCCAATCATAATTAGAATAAAATTTTGAAAAGTTCACCTACTTGCTATCCAGTTGAACAAAGTATAATGTTATCAAATTGCAATTTTAAAAAATTGTCTTTTTTTATATCCTTAAATTGGTGGCTATTGAAAAGAACATGAGAGTTGAGTGAGATTGTTACGGAAATCAAGTTAATTTTAGTAACACAAAGAACTGAGAAAAAAAATTTCCTTAAGCAGCAAGGACCGAAAGTAAGATGATGAATAAAAGTAATGAGGGTAATACATAATCATGTTTTATATAGTTTAGGAGTGAAAAAATTTGAACAAAAACAATAATGATGGTAAGATCACAACCTATTATCTGAATAAATCTCGACTGCAACCAACTGGCATAAAGATTTTGGAGATTGTTTTTGTAGTAACATAAATTAAGCAACAAATGAATGCAGAAAGATTCCATTAATATGCAAGGTCTGCTACATGAAATAATTGATTGTGCATATGAAGCTAAAAATTTGTGCTTCGGTTTTGACAAGAAATGTTTCCCTACAGATGATTTGAATGAAATCCAGTGCTAACATGTATTAGATTTTATACAAAATAGAAAGTATTGTGTTGGGAAACAATGGCTGAGTCACGGACTAGGACGCGTTCTTGAAGGCGATTCGGCGATCTGGTCGGTGGTGCAAACCAGTTCGTACTTGTCGCCGCCGCCTCTAGGATAAAACAACCTTCTGAGAAAAATAATTGATTTGCTTGCACAACAAACCAATTCAGATTTGCACTTTCGATTTAAATTTAACTGTTCGTTCTGATTTTGTTTTCGAAGAACTTTTAATGGTGGAAGAAGAAGAAGAGAGAGATAAGAAAAAGTTGTTTTTTTTTCTGAGTAGTTCGGCAATAAATAAACATGGTAATACATGTAAAGGAAGTCGGTTCAGATCTAAAAATTTGGATCTCAATTTTTTACCAAGTCAAAAAAAAAAAAAAAAACTGTTTTTTTTCCTTTTCATACAGTCTTATGATGTGGACTATTCATATATGAGTCACCTCACACTTATCCAATTTTTTTTTTAAATAATTCATCTTTATAAAAAATGAATCATTTTTCCAACAATCCCCCGCTTGAATTTAAAAAAATAATATTTCAAGCAGTTTCTAGAAAATTAAGATTGTGCATAAACAAATGTGTCATCCGACTTGAACCTTTGCATAGTAAATAAGATTCAGTTTTTACTAGAGTGACACATAGTCTTGAACTCTATTCCTGACATCAGACCACACACAACCTTTTCTATTGTGCAATCAAATAAGCCCATGCATTAATGGTCATGCACGTCTATCCCAGTTTAGTGAACGCTCTAGGAATCTTGCCCAAAACTCCATAGGAAACGACCACATTTCCATATTCACATAGGTGAGTCTATCAAGTGTACTCCTGAAGGTAGATACTCCACTCCAATTAGAGTATAGATCTCATTAAGAGTTTCTATCAACTCATCCTCTAATCACTTCAGGAATACATGCTTCTTAATATAAAAATTTAGCATGTTCATCTACTATCACTACACAACTTGTTTTTACCCATTGAACCTAGTTCTTGGGATCTTCAGTCATTTAGGTCGGGTTACCATCGTGCGTGATTCCACAATCTCTGGGCAATGGTCCCATTCTTTTAGAATCATTAAGGACTTTCTTTCTGGTCAGTCCTTTCGTCAAAGGATCTGCCAAATTGCCATCACTTCATATATGATGTTCTCTAACAATACTGTGCATACGATTGTCATTTCTTACCGTTGTAATATCAGTTCTGTCCTTCTTTCAATAGTCGTCAAATTTTTCATCACTATGCATGTGATGTTCTCTTACAGTATTGTACTTACGACGTCGTCTTTTACCGTTGTAATAATGGTTCTATACTTTTTGCAATAGCCGCGGTACTATCGCAATCGATTAAACCACTGGTGTCGGTTTTTTTTATGGGGATCTCAAATAGCAGATTTCTTTAGTTCTCTGCTTCTTAACTAGCTGTGGCTAGTGCTATTATCTCAGTCTCTATAGTAGACTGAGTCAAGATAGTCTGTTTCTTGAGTTTGCAAGAGACAGCTTCTTCAGCGATGCTAAATATATAGCCACTGGTCCTTTAGAATTATCAGATAAAGTATTTCAGCCTGTATCAGAATATCCTTCAAGTACAACTGAAAACTTTTCATAATGTAATCCAAGGTTCATAGTTTATTATAGGTATCTCATAACCCTCTCATTAGCATGTTAATGCTATATACTAGGTCTACTGAAAAACATGCATAATAATCCCACGACATAGGTAATGTCGGGTCTAGTACAATCAATGGCATCCGAAGGCTGTCAATGATGCTCGCTTAAACAGACTATCTTATACATTCACCAGTGTTCTTAAATAATTTTACACTGGGATTATATGGTGTACATGCTAGTTTACAGTCAAAGTAATCGTATTTCTTTAGAGTCTTCTCAATTTAACGAGATTGATCCAAAGAAAATCCCACTTTTTACCTAGTAATCTTAATATCAGGGATTACACTCGCCTTACCTAGATCTTTCATATCAAAATTGGCACTTAATAAGGATTTGACTGAGTTTATGGCATGAATATTTGACCCAACGATGAGAAGGTCATCTACAAAAAGACATATAATAGTGCAAATGTCATTCTCGGATTTGTAATAAATGCATTTGTCACTTTCATTAACTTTAAAACCATAAGAAATGATTAAGTTATCAAGTTCTTCATGCCATTGTTTAGGTGCTTGTTTTAAACCATATAATGATTTATCTTATTTGCATACTTTATGTTCTTGACCATGTACTACAAATCCTTCAGGCTGGTCCATATAAATTTCTTTTTCTAATTCACCGTTTAAAGAACGTGCTTTTAACATCCATTTGGTGTATTAATAAATAACAAATAGAAGCAAGTGAGATTAATACCCGAATGAATGTAATTCTAGTTACAGGTAGAAAAAATGTCAAAGAAAACTATATTTTCTCTTTGCTTAAAACCTTTAGTTACTAATTGTGCTTTATATTTATCAATAGTTCCATTAGATTTTAATTTCTTTTTAAGCACCCATTTACAACCTATAGATTTACAACCAGAGAATAAATTTACTAAATGCCAAGTCTTATTGGATTCCAGGGAATCCATCTCATCATTTATAGCCTCTTGCCAAAAATCGGCATCTAAAGTAGATAAGGCCTCTTGGATATTTAAGGGATCCTCCTCTATAGTAAAAGCACAAAAATCCGAACCAAAATCTTTTATGGTTCTTGCTCTTTTACTTCTTCTAGGTTCAGTTTCAGAACTTTTATTAAGTTCTGTTCTAATAGGCGTACTTGAAGTGCCGCCACTATTCCTTAATTTAAAAGGAAATTTTGTTTCATAAAAATCGGCATCATTTGATTCAATTATATTATGTGCATTTAGGTCATAAAATCGGTATGCTTTACTATTAATAACATAGCCCATAAATACACATTCATATGCTCTACTTGCCGATTTTATTCTCTTAGAGTCTGGAATGTGAACATATGCTAAACAACCACAAGTTCTAAAATATGACACATTGGATTTATAATTCTTTAGAATTTCATAAAGTGAAATTTTATTCTTAGATTAGGGGATTCTATTCAGAACATAGCATGCAGTCAATTAAAATATCCCCCCACCAATGTTTTGCTACACCAAAATTTAATAAAATGACAATTACTAATTCGGTAAAGGTCTTATTTTTTTCATCTTTACCATTCATTTCAAGTGAATATGGTGCAGTTCTCTCATGTACTATACCATGTAAAAAAAATCAGAATAAACTAGATTCATGTTCTGTTTCTCTATCACTATGAATTCTCTTAATTTTCTTATTGCTTAATTTCAGTTTTTAATGTTTCAAACATGTCAAATGCATCACAACTTTAAGAAACACTGTCTTTCTAATTGTAAGCTTTATTTTCACATTACCAATCTCTACAGTTTTAGTGGTGTGAGGATCTCCCAACAATACTTTCTGATCATCAGCAACTGTGTATATTATGAATATATCACGATCATAGCAGACATGGCGAGAAACACCAGTGTCTACCCACCAACCCTCTGATCCACCATCAAAGTGAATCTCAGTAGTCGTAGTCGTAGTCGTAGCCGTTAAAGGCTTCTCAGTCAGGTTTGCCTGCGGTGTAGGGCTTAGCCTGTTCCGACATTGTCGTGCCATATGACCTGGTTTTTCACAGTTGTAATATAGAAGCAACTGTCCAGAATCATTCTTTTTGGTTGGTTGCTGCTGTCCTTTATGGTTTCCTTGTGGATTCCCATTCTATTCTCAACTGACCAGCTGTGGAGGCTTACTATTGCTTAAGATGTTAATATGTTTGAAAATTTATATTTTCCTTATAGAAAAATATACGTAAACTCATACACTAACATAAGTTATTCACATAAAATATTATTTTCTGCATTTGTACCACTCCACCACACTTGTGGACTATATTAATGGTAAACAACTTACATGGTAAATTTAATCATCACATATAGAGACTACATAAATCAAGGTATCAAAATACTTGGGTTCAAAAAATACTTAGTTTCAGTCAGTTAACATTGTTCCAATCAAATAATGCACACTCTTAGGACTCAAGTAAAGTGAATAGTGTAACCCAAAACTACAGTACAAGATAATGAGCAGGGTTCATGATTAGTTATTAAATTTTGAAGTTTTATAAACCAATTTCCACCATGCTACCATTTTACAACTACAAAGATGACATGCTTATAGTTCTTTAAGGCTATGGGATCAATGACAACCAATAGTAACTTATAGTTTGTATCATTCTATGTCCAGTGAAATTCATACATATAAGCTTCCTTTTAGTGCTTCTATTTTTCTTTTTCTAAAGGATTCTGATTAAAATGCAACTCAGAAGCTGACTTAAGCTCATTGGAAAAAGAAGGCATAGCCCAGAAACCTCTATGTTGGTACTTAACAAGGCAAAATAGAATATGTTAATTACCTAATACCTGATACCTTTCTTGTGAATTTTCCATAATACCAGGCACAATCAGCTATCAATTTAAGCATGCATTAGAAAGGGTTTAAAAAATTATATTACCTTTCTCTGATGCTCATCCTGGTGGGGGCCACAGCAATAAAGAATACTGCAGCCCATCGATCCATTTCTCACAAACTTGGATTTCATGATGCTACTACGTAACTGCAGCGCGAAGCCACCTTCCATGTCTACCAAATTGTCCACCTTTTAACCCTGATTTCAGGTAGATGACGACAAATCCGGATTTCACATCAAAACTTTCTACTTTTTCTTTCGATATCTCGTTGCCAGAGAAGATAGTAGAAGGAGTCGCAGTTACAAATTGAGTAAGATTTCAAGGCGTTGAATACTTCAAAGCGTTGAGTGGTGGCATCTTCAAGCAAGTTAGGGTTGCAGCCATTGTTTCGAAATCGTCTTCAAATTGTTGGGAAACAATGGCTGAGTCGCGGACTAGGTCGCTTTCTTGAAGACGGTTCGGCGATCTGATCGGTGGTGCAAACCAGTTCGTACTTGTCGCCGCCGTCTCTTGGATAAAATAGTCTTCTAAGAAAAATAATTGATTTGCTTGCACAACAAATCAATTCAGATTTGCACTTTCGATTTAAATTTAACTGCTCGTTCTGATTTTGTTTTTGAAGAACTTTTAATGGTGGAGGAAGAAGAAGATAGAGATAAGAAAAAGTTGTTTTTTTTTAGTAGTTCGGCAATAAATAAACATGGTAATACATGTAGAGGAAGTCGGTTCAGATTTAAAAAATTGGATCTCAATTTTTTACCAAGTCAAAATAAAAAAAAACTGTTTTTTTTCTTTTTATATAGTCTCATGATGTGGGACTATTCATATATGAGTCACCTCACACTCATCCAATTTTTTTTTTTTTTTTTTATAATTCATCTTTTTAAAAAATGAATCATTTTTCCAACATATTGTAATATAGCTAAAACATGTGCAGCAACAAACCTGGCACAAAGATTAACCAGGCTACGTGTATAATACAATAACATGAAATTCAGGTTTAGGAAACTAACATTTACCAAAATCCAATTTCTGTTATCTGTTAATACCTTTAAAAAATGCTTATTGTGTCAAGGAAATGCAGGTTGCAACATTTTCATCTCACTTAAATTTGTGAACTTATGCCAAGTTAGACAAAATTTAAGGTTTTTTAATTATGTCTACTTTATTGTGGTTATATGGTCACGCCAGCTACAAAAACAGATTAACTTAATTGTCCTTCGCACATGTACACACTAAATTCCAACATAACATTTAAGGTGTCTAAAATTTATGTGTGTGTGTTACAATATATGTTTTTTTGCTCTAACCATCCACAGTTAAAATTTTCCATTGTTTTAAACTTACTAATAGTTATACGTCTTCCCTTCTAACTTACAAATTCAAAATTTAGTCTCTTTACTGCTCTTTTGGAAGGAAAGATCACAAAACAAGTCCTGTAGATATCACGTAAACTTTCTTGTATGAATTTTCAGCGTTGAATCTATAAATCAAATTGATGGTCTGATGTTCACTACAACCTTTTCACGGGTTTTAAACATATTTACTCAATTCGCCGGTATATCACATTGTATTCCATATATTTTATTGTCGGCTTCAAACTTATAAACTGATTTCATTCACGACTTCCTATTGTTTATCATGTGGTTGAAGCATGGCAATGGTACGATGTCTACGGCCTTGCCTTTATATTAAAAATAAAGTTGTTTCTGATGTATGTCCAATAGTTTATTGTCGTCTGTTATATCTGTGCAATAAGGAACTACAACTCTATATTGCTAGACATTGCCTGCTCTGATATAATGTCTGTGCCACTTATCATTGTCACTACACACAAAAAAGTGAAAAGTATCACCTCTGCTCCCCCAACTGAGAAAATTGGGTTGAGGACCCGGGAGATGAGGGAATGGATAGAGAAGCTGCAGTCGGTTCTGCTGAGACTCAAGTCCCCCGCCGGAGCTCCCCAAACCTGAAGTGGAAGTCGAGGAGCTGCTCAGTGAGAAGAAGCGTCAAATGATTTGGACAGTTGTCGCGCTGGCGGAGCAGGAAGCCTACAGGGAAGATTGGGGCATTCATTGTAAACAAATATATTTTTGGTATTTAACATGCGCGACTTTGATTTTGACTTAATTTCGTTATTTTATCTTGCAAAGTTTTAACTTTGAGTATGGTTAAATGCTAATCAATGATGATTTTAAACCTAAAAATTGGCTTTCACTTGGAACTTGGTTTTCTGGTTATTGTGACAGTTGCTATGTTCATTGCTTCCATTAGGTGTCAAAGTAACATGTTTTTTTTTATATAACGCCAACATTGATGGTTTACTTACACCTGGTATATGATTTTTACCAATCGTTGGAAGATAGACGTTGTCAACAAGATTTTTTTAAAAACTAATTATATGCTTAATTTTCTGTCACGGTACCATACATTCATATGGTAAGCATTGATGTTGATGGTTAACTCCATGCTGTTGTAGGATATCTTTAATAAGTATACAAATAGTTACATGGTTGTACAACCATGTAACTATTTGTAAGGTTGTATTCCTTACAAATAGTGGTTAATTTACATTACTATGAGGAGTCAATGGAAGCTCATGATACTGCTATTGTTTTCACATGGTATAGTACGTACATACATGGGGATTGATGCCTTTATTCCGTAGTATTATATCCCCCTCTCTTCTTTATCCTTATTCATTATTTGATTTATTTTTCAAAAATCAAACTTCATATAACATGCATGATGGGAGGCTGTGGAATTTGGTGAATGAAAAGCATGGACAGTTAGATAGGCAATTAGATTTAAAAAAATTAATTATTGTTGAACATATTAGTAGTGTAAAACTATACTTCTTTCAATAGCAATATAATTAAGCCTAGATAAAAATATTTACAGGGCTGCATAATTCACAAAACAGAAGCATCCAATGGACTAAAGTATGATGTTTTCTTATAATCTAACTAAAAAGTTAAAAGTAAAAGTAAATGTTAATGTGCAGAATTAATATTCTAAGCTCAAAGGTGTAGAAGTATACAGACAGTGGACAATGAAGAATGTTTTTCGTTAACACTGTTTATCAAACCCGCGAGCATATTTGAAAGATAACCTTATGAGTTGGTTAACAAACCAAAAAAGAGTGGTAGGAAAAAATAAAAAAAGATGTAAGACAAATTTGTAAGTGGAGATGTATAGTCGAGTGACTCAATTCTATATAATTGAAAGGTTAAATATTGTAATTTGATTAAAATAGCATGAGGTAGTCCATTTTTAAATAAGTTGTCACGTTGTATATTGATAGTTACAACATGCCTCCACAAATTCATCTCAGAAATGAGCAACTATCAACTGTAATTTTCTTCATGTAATCTATTGTAGCTCTGAGTACTACACATCTAAAAATGGCATTGCTCCAGCTTTTGCATGTTTATTCAAGAACTCCATCTCATCTTTCAATGGTACTACTGAATCATAGAAGCTAATTCATTGCTTGAAATCTTCTTCAAATCATAATTAGAATAAATTTTTGAAAAGTTCACCTGGTTGCTATCCAGTTGAACAAAGTATAATGTTATCAAATTGCAATTTTAAAAAATTGTCTTTTTTTCATATCCTTAAATTGGTGGCTATTGAAAAGAACATGAGAGTTGAGTGAGATTGTTACGGAAATCAAGTTAATTTTAGTAACACAAAGAACTGAGAAAAAACATTTCTTTAAGCAGCAAGGACCGAAAGTAAGATGATGAATAAAAGTAATGATGGTAATACATAATCATGTTTTATATAGTTTAGGAGTGAAAAAATTTGAACAAAAACAATAATGATGGTAAGATCACAACCTATTATCTGAATAAATCTTGACTGCAACCAACTGGCATAAAGATTTTGGAGATTATTTTTGTAGTAACATAAATTAAGCAACAAATGAATGTAGAAAGATTCCATTAATATGCAAGGTCTGCTACATGAAATAATTGATTGTGCATATGAAGCTAAAAATTTGTGCTTCAGTTTTGACAAGAAATGTTTCCCTACAGATGATTTGAATGAAATCCAGTGCTAACATGTATTAGATTTTATACAAAATAGAAAGTATTGTAATATAGCTAAAACATGTGCAGCAACAAACCTGGCACAAAGATTAACCAGGCTACGTGTATAATACAATAACATGAAATTCAGGTTTAGGAAACTAACATTTACGAAAATCCAACATATTTCTGTTATTTGTTAATACCTTTAAAAAATGCTTATTGTATCAAGGAAATGCAGGTTGCAACATTTTCATCTCACTTAAATTTGTGAACTTATGCCAAGTTAGACAAAATTTAAGGTTTTTTGATTATGTCTACTTTATTGCGGTTACATGGCCACACCAGCTACAAAAGCAGATTAACTTAATTGTCCTTCGCACATGTACACACTAAATTCCAACATAACAAACTTATTCTTTAAAATGAAAAATCAAAACTACAGTGAGCTATCTCACTTAAATGCGTGTTGTTTAGTAGAGCAAAGACGATTATTTGGACGATATATTTGAGTCCTCAGATATCTCTTTTTCGCTTCCTTGGTTGGCTATATTTTTACTGAAGTTTGTATACGATTATATGGGTTACTTCTATGTAGTCTATGATTCATTTGTCACTTTGAAGGTAATATATGAGGTTGGAGATGGCACGGAAGTCTCTTTACTGAATTTTCAGTAAATTCATTTATTTTCATCCATTGTTCATGTTTCAACTTTGGCATTATTTCCTAAGATGTCTTCCTTTTCACTTTACACAATGGGGATATATGTCTATGTTTCCGTTGAGTAAAAACCTATTTATTTTCCATTTTCTTCCATTAATTTTACTTTTTTTCTAGCCTTTTTGTTTCTATTTATCATGCTAATTTTATGTTAATTTGGATTGTATAAAAGACGATAGTCTTCTCATAAATGCTTGGAGGTTCATGCATTGCATTGGGAATGGGATGGTCCTTCTCTTCATATTAAATATTTAAGGTATTTTATTCTTATTTACTTTAATATTCATTCTTTCAGTTAATTTTCAGTTTCTTTCAGAAGTATTAATTCTCCGGTTTCTAGCTTCATGATCGTTTTTCCAAATCTGCTTCTTTTTTAAATTGCTGATTTTTATACGACTTCATCTCCAAATTACTTACTCTAATTTGGACATAGACTCACTACAAGAGGAACAGGGGTTTCCAACGGCCAGGGGCAGTTGGCGGCCGTTGGAAACCCCGTTGGAAGCCATTAGTCAATCCGTTGGTATACGGATCAACGGCTTCCAACGCAAACGACGCTTAATTTCCAACGGCTTCCAACTGATAAATAATGACACGTGTATGATGTTTTGAGCAAATAGGCCGTTGGAAGCCGTTTGTATGGAATGACCTGTAAGCCGTCGCAGGCCGTTGGTGGCCGTTGGAAAACTGGGTGTTTTTTTTTACAGATTTTAGATTTACCACTACAAGCCACACAACAAATATAAAACATTCTGAACTGCTCCATTTCGAGCATATAACTCACAATCTCAACCATATATACACCCAAACACAATACGAAATAAAAAACAAACACAAAACACATAAATTAACCAATATTTATATAACATTACCACCAAACTTCGCCAAAACAACACCAAACCATCACCATGTCCAAAATAACATAACCATCTCCAAACAACATAACCAACACCATGTCCAAACCGTACCATCACCAAACCATCATAACATCATGTCCAAACCATCATAACAAAATATATACAACTACCATGCATGTAGCAAGCCTCACCAACTCTCAAAACACATCAAAACAAGCTAACCTGATCAACTCTCTCCCCCTGAAGATGAAGGTGTCGTACCGTGCTGGGCAATGTACTCCGCCAATCGCTGGTTAAGCAACTCCATCTTCTCTTCACGGCGACGATCATGTTCATGAAGCTCTGCAATCTGTGCTTTCAACTGTGCGATTTCTTCCTTTTCCTGAGCCTTCTGATACATCTGCTGAGATACTGTAATCTGTATATAATTTCAGATTTTCAGTATTTCATAATAGTAGTTCGAATACCTTTGAGTTTTTATTATAAATTTTAGTATTACCTCTAGATTTCCATAACCATATCGTCTGTTTTGAGTAGCAGGATCCATGACAGCATCAAATATCTTGTCCTCGTCTTCCTTGGTCAGCTCAGTCCTCCTTGTAGCTTCCAGTACCTGCGCCCTTTGCTCCTGAAATTTCTCCTGTTAAACAAAAATAAAATAAATTTAGATAACACTATTTTAATTAAATTATAAATCTACTTAACTATTTTATACTTACATATCTCTCACGCGCCTTATCATCATGGTCCCAAGTGTACGAAACTGAGCCTGTGTTGTCAGTCTGACTCAATGCATGTGTATGCTCGAAAACATCCCAGTACGACACAGGAGCCATACGCGCTCTCTCCTGAAATAAGCATTCACACATGTAAATTAAAACTTAAACTTAAATCAACTATTAATTTTAGCTAGTTATGAATTAAAATTTTAAACTGTGCAATTACAAAATATACCAGATCCTCACGATGATGCTGAAATGACTTGGACCCACCTCGATGCGTAACCGGATTCTTGCTCCTATTAGCTGCATTTCTCTCAGACGAGGCCTATACATTTAAATTTTAAAAAAAAATGTCTTAGTCTAAATCACATACTAATTGAATAGAATAATTTAAATTAAAAATATGCAGTAAAATTTACCAGAAAGTCCTCATTACTATTCCAATAAGTAAGTAGATCATTCCACACTGACTCGCTCACCCAACTGCCTTTTCCCACCTGATTTTAAAGTGTTCATTGTTTGTCTGTAATTTGCTGCCACTTTACTGTTCCAGTGGCGCTTAACGAGATCCAAATCCGTCTCCTGGAGATCCACCGCACCCTGCGTTTTTTATATAAATAGCATACATATAAAGTTATCAAATAAGAGCATGTACTTAATATAAGAAATGTTATATCATACATACGTACCAAAAAATCCTGCCATATGGCCTCCTTAACTATGTCGGGTATCGAGCTCCAAGTGGGCCAACATGCAGTCATGCGGGCCTGATAAGCACGTTTTGATATCCTCAAAACGGTATTGGATAGCTCCAACTCAAACCCCCTGTGTTAAACGGGAAAAAAATACATGGTTGCTAGAACAACAATTTAAATAATTTATTGTACTTAAATTAAATTTATACTAAAAACTTAGTTTTTACCCTTTTGATGCTTTTGGCTTAAGCCAGACCACAGGACGGGATAACTCCGACGATGGACCACCCTCCTCGCCACCTGACGCCATACCTGTTACAAACAAAAACATAACAAAACATGACATAACATGACATAACATAACATGAACGACCTATATGTAAAAACATGGTATTAGATAACATGAGTACTTGATAATAGAAATGTCATAACATGAGTACAAGTTTGTTTCATAGAAGTGTTAAATATAAGTTTGATTCATAGATTTGTCTAGTTAACATATGATCGAGTTTGATTCATAGAAGTGTTAAATATAAGTTTGATTCATAGATATGTTTAGTTAACATATGAGTTTGATTCATAGAAATGTCATAAAAATAAATATATGGTTACTTGATAATAGAAATGTCATAACACAAAATTACCTTTTGAAAATGAGGAGTATTAGTTAGTCGTCCTCATCACTTTCAGATTCCGACTCTATTTCCTCCTCCATATATGGTTCATCTGTAGTCTCAAATACATCAATTAATGCATTCGATTCGTCGTTTAGAGGTCCAAAATCTGTTTGATCGTCGGTTATTACTATTTCTGCATTTTCATCGACGTCTGCTTGATAAGCTTGGTCATCGGGAATATTACGCCCGTCAAATGTAAACCTTGCTTTTGTTTTGAAAACAGCCCACCAACTCATAGAAGGATAAGGAGCATAATATACTTGAAGAGCCTGTTTGGAAAGTACGAAAGGGTCGTACTTATAATAATGGGACGTATGTCTTACTTCTATAAGATTATATTTTGGGTGCACGTTGATTCCAGAACCTGGAACGTTGCTGAACCAGTTGCATTTAAACAAAAATACTTCTTCCGCGGGTCTTGTGAAATATGTCACTTGCAGAATCTGGTTTAGCACGCCATAAAAATCGTGTATATGGTCGTTTGGATCATCACTACCTTTAACAAATACACCGCTATTGTCAGTTATTTTTTCAGCACCATATTCTTTAGTGTTAAATTTATATCCATTGACAAAGAATATTGGATATATCTTCACATTTCTTTTAGGTCCCAATGCCAAATGTTTCAATCCTCCATCCACAATACAATTTGTTGGATCAAAAACATAATTAGTAAACCAACTAGCGAATTCTTTGCTGATATCGCCGTTTGGATACTGTGATTCATAAATGCTGCAATTATAGGACATACGTTACATATATGATTAAAGATACAATACATGTATACATAGATGCATAAGTACAGTACCTAACGAACGGTGCAACTTCGGTGCAATTGAGAAGAATATATGTGTGTGCTGCATTGTAATCTTTATCGTTCAGCCATTCCTCCACACATCTACCTGAAGGCCGACCAAGTTTTTTAAAAATAGATAAAGTCGCTTGGCAGTCATCTTGATCAATGCCTTCATCATTACATGCAGTACTTGCAAATGAGATGTTCACATGATCACTAAAATAATGAGAGAAAAAAAATGAAGCTTCTTCTTCAATGTATGATTTGCAAATAGAACCTTCAACTCTAGCTTTCTGCCTCACTTTTTTCTTTAGATGATTTAAATACCTGTTTAGAATTATTGTAAATTATTTTTTCATACACTTAACCAAAATTTAATTAACTGAATATTAATATACCTTTCAAATGGATACATCCATCCATATTGCACAGGCCCTCGAAGACGTGCTTCTGATGGAAGATGAATAGGTAAATGCTCCATAACATTGAAAAACCCTGGAGGAAATATTTTTTCCAATTTGCAGAGTAATATGGGGATTTCTTCCTCTAGTTTACGAAGATGGTCAATTTTTAATGTAGATGAACAAAGCTCTTTACACTACACCAAAAACGTTGATTTGCAACGGCTTTAGGCCGTTGCAAATTTATTTTGCAACAGCTCTAAGCCGTTGCAAAATCTGGGATGGCTAAAATTTTGCAACGGCAGGCCGTTGCAATTTCTTGTTTTTGCAACGGTCTTAACCCGTTGCAATCTTCCATTTTGAAACGGCTGAAGTCCGTTGCTTATTTTAATTTAGCAACGGCTTTTGACCGTTGCTAATTGACATTATTTTAAAAAAAAAAATCTTTTCATCCCCCCTCCTTCGTTAGTTTCTATTCAATACAAACGGTTACAGATTTGACATAATATCACAAAAGAAATATCAATAAACTGAAATCTTCCAATAAATTCAACATAAAGATCAAATTTAACAACAAACTAATTTTAAAGTTCAACAATATATTACAAAATTAAAAGTCTAACAGTTTACAACAGCAAAAATAATATTACCATCCACTCCAAGTTCAATAGCGGTGGCCAAAAAAATAGTACGGTACATTTCAACTTCACCACCATAATATTACAATATCAATTGTTCATATATATCATACATTACGTAATTCTACTGTTGCTTAATTTCTTCTTGAGCAAACCTCTGTCATCACCAGAAATCAACAATCTAACATTGATTAAAGACAAATTTTTAGATTTATAGAGTCATATTCATAATAATATATGTGCTAAATTAATACAGAGATAAGAAACGAGAAATTAAGTAAAGCTTACAAGAGCATCAGCCACATCAATAGCTATTTGAGTTCTAGTACTCCATGTCAACGGGGCTTTGTCTACTGCTGCATAAGCCAAAGATTTATTAGCAAAGTATAACTTATTTTAACTAATGATTTTTAATCGATAAATTTCTACATGGAAAATCAAAGTTTCATTAAAAAAGGACAATATATTTCGAAATTCATTTGAATTTTAGTTACCAAGCAATAGCGATCGAAATATCAAACTGTATCCGGATGTATAAGCTAATTAACTAATACATGAAGAACAAATAATAATAAAGACTGTAGTAATGTCCACTCTTGAAACTCGGCAGATATAATTGATATTACCAAAAAAAATATGCTGGAAAAATTATAAGCAACTGATCATTAAAAAGATTAGTGTACTTAGGTTGAAATTCAAAGAGTCGGTAGAAGATAAAATATGCAGTGTGGCATGGGTATATGATCAGTGAGATAACTTTGGTCCTAGCTAATCTCCATTTCTTACACGCAACCTATGGAAACCACTGAAGCAAATGTTGTGGGTTAAGCAGAAGACCAATAGCTTATGTAAGACTAAGATGTAATAAAATTAGGTATTCGATCACGATGTTAACATTGTAGTAATATGATGATTATGCATAATGTTGGACTGGAGTGTTAATATCAACTATGTTCAGCTATGGTTCCACATCTCCTTTGTTGTCTTATATTTTGCTAAAATAATTATACCACTGACAAACTATAATAGGATATATCTTATGTAGATGTATCACTCATATCTTAAGCTTTCATATCATAATGTTGTAAATGCATTGAGGTGTATGTACAAGATGGAGGAATGACATAAGTGACAGAATATTTTCCCTCTGGTATTGCTCAGCTACTTTTTCCCTAAGCCAATCTTGGCTGGCTTAGAAATGGGTTATCTACTTTTACAAATGAATATAAAACATGTCTTCAACTAATGTACCATAACAGGAAATGAAAATAACAGAAGTCAAGCAACTGACCTAAAAAACTACCGACAAAACTGTAACAGTCCCCGCAGTAGATGAGGATCCACTACGAATAATGCTCGACCACATAATAAAATCTTGAAAAATAAGCCCAATGAACAAGTCGTAGATTGTCTACATCATCCAGCAATATTCAGTAATGTATCCTTGAATGTTGCATGATTGAATCGTTAATAAGGCTTGACCTGGTGTTTATCGCAAGGAGAAAGCATAGTGGTAGAGAAAATTTATTGCAGATTTGGTGGCACATGGATGTTGACTTGTACAATTTCGAAAGGTTATGACTGACTACTTGGCAAACGATGAACAAACACAGAAGCCTCCAAGTCTTTCTGTTTCCCCACTTCCTTTCTTTTTCCTTTTCTTTTTTTAACAATTTTTTAATATATATATAAAAAAATAACGAGACCGTTTATTTTTTTTAGCTTACTAAATTTCGTTGATCTGTTTCCAACCATGGATATTTGAGTAATTAAATGCGGCAAACAAGAATGGTTAAGAAACAAAAGAGATAAACTAGCGAAAAAACTAATTTGTTGCAAAGTAGGCTTTCATAATAATGGTTAGGATAGAACAATAACTTGGCACCCTCTTTGTTCAATTAAAATCTAAAAGCTATTTAAGTGCGGCGGGCTAATGTTCTAGCTATGAGATTTCTTGAAAATTGGTTATGGCACATGGACTTGGTGGCACATGGTTCCAAACTGTCTGGACTGGCACAAGAAGAAAATTGGTGCTACTTGGATTTTTTTTAAATTAATGAAACCGTTTATTTTTTTAGCTTACTAAATTTCGTTGATCCGTTTCCAATCATGGATATTCGAGTAAAATGCAGCAAACAAGAATGGTTAAGAAACAAAAGAGATAAACAAGCGAAAAAACTAATTTGTTGCAAAGTAGGCTTTCACAGCAATGGTTAGAATAGAACAATAACTTGGCACCCTCTTTGTTGAATTAAAATCTAAAAGCTATTTAAGTGCGGTGGGCTAATGTTCTGGCTATGAGTTTTCTTGAAAATTGGTTATGGCACATGGATTTGGTGGCACATGGTTCCAAACTGTCTGAACTGGCACAAGAAGAAAATTGGTGCTACTTGGAATTTTTTGTTTTAAATTAATGAAACCGTTATTTTTTTTAGCTTACTAAATTTCTTTGATCCGTTTCCAACCATGGATATTCGAGTAAAATGCGGCAAACAAGAATGGTTGAGAAACAAAAGAGATAAACAAGCGAAAAAACTAATTTGTTGCAAAGTAGGCTTTCACAGTAATGGTTATTAAATAGAACAATAACTTGGCGCCCTCTTTGTTGAATTAAAATCTAAGAGCTATTTAAGTGCAACGGGCTAATGTTTTGGCTTTGAGTTTTCTTGAAAATTGGTTATGGCACATGGATTTGGTGGCACATGGTTCCAAACTGTCTGAACTGGCACAAGAATAAAATTGGTGCTGGATTTTTTTTTTAATTAACGAAACCGTTTATTTTTGTTAGCTTACTAAATTTCGTTGATCTGTTTCCAACCATGGATATTCGAGTGAAATGCGGCAAACAGGAATGGTTAAGAAACAAAAGAGATAAGCAAGCGAAAAAGCTAATTTGTTGCGAAGTAGGCTTTCACAGTAATGGTTAGAATAGAACAATAACTTGACACCCTCTTTGTTGAATTAAAATCTAAAAGCTATTTAAGTGCGGCGGGCTAATGTTCTGGCTATGAGTTTTCTTGAAAATTGGTTATAGCATATGGATTTGGTGGCACATGGTTCCAAACTATCTGAACTGGCACAAGAAGAAAATTGGTGCTACTTGGATTTTTTTTTAAATTAAAGAAACCGTTTTTTTAGCTTACTAAATTTCGTTGATCCGTTTACAACCATGGATATTCGAGTAAAATGCAGCAAACAAGAATGGTTAAGAAACAAAAGAGATAAACAAGCGAAAAAACTAATTTGTTGCAAAGTAGGATTTCACAGTAATGGTTATTGAATAGAACAATAACTTGGCACCCTCTTTGTTGAATTAAAATCTAAAAGCTATTTAAGTGCGGCGGACTAATGTTCTGGCTATGAGTTTTCTTGAAAATTGGTTATGGCACATGGATTTGGTGGCACATGGTTCCAAACTGTTTGAACTGGCACAAGAAGAAAATTGGTGCTACCTAGAATTTTTTTTGAATGATATGGTCACACATGATAACAAATGTGGGAGTGCCGTGTTTATGACTGACTAGCCAGGAATTACAAAAGTATTACAACATAATGGAATTTCAAGCATGTGGCTACAATTAAGATAGGCATTAAATGCCCCATAATGTGCAGCTTGTATTACGAACAGAAGAATTTAATTGGATCATTTATGTATACATGCCTGAGATAAATACCTACCCCAAAATTCCTATAGACGACATATACCTAATGAGCAAGCTGGATGAAGCGACAAGTGAAATTGAACGAGCCACAGTTGAATCAAAATGCTAAATCAAAGGCCTATAAACATGCTTCAAATGAAGGGCTGAAACTTCTATACCAGAAAAGATATTTTAATTATATGGATTATGGAATGTTTATACTTGGTCTTCCACTTTATTTCACTCTTCAAGTCAATACATTTTTTGCATTCTACATGATGCGGCTGGCATCAGCATAATTTGCACAACTGTATATGGTCAAATTTAGCTGAACAAAGAAAGGAGCTGATAACATAGTAGTCGGACTGCATTATTTATTCAAAATTGCTTGAGTTCACAAGTAATTTTTATACTTGGATGGATGGTAACAGATTTTCTATTGGCAGTAAAATTGATAGAGTATTTGTCAACAATCTTTCGGAAGATGAATTTCTGAATTTTCTGTTGGCAGTAAAATTTATCAGTAAAATTGATAGAGCATTAGAGTATTTGTCAACAAATATTAGTAGAATTCTTTGGAAAAAAAAAACCATCTCTAAAGGTTATAGCTACACTGATCCATAAATAATTGGAAAACTCATGTCCAGTTGAAAAGAAAAGTTGGGTAAAGTTAAATTATGTTAGCATGAAACCGTACAAAAGTTTTCGTTTAAAGAAAAAGACAAAATATTTAATTGATTTAGCATAACCCAAAATAGATAACATAGTAGTCGGACATGTGTACATGTCAACAAGTATTTAATCTAGAGCACATACAAACCCATTTAGAAATAGAAGTAAACATATTCAAGATAATATATACACATACACCATTATTATGGTAGTGAATGTATATAAATGTTAAGTTTTAATTGACAACATTACTAAAAACATGCAAAAACATTATTAAAGGTTAAGATTTTATATAAAAATTAAGATTTTAATTGACAACATTATTATGGTAGTGAATGCATATAAAAGTTAAGATTTTATATAAAAGTTAAGATTTTAATTGACAACATTATTATGGTAGTGAATGCATATAAAAGTTAAGATTTTATCTGAAAGTTATGGTAATGAAGACATATTGACCTTCTATATATAAGATATGTCTTCATTATTTTTCAATTGGCTTAATATATTACCTCATCACATACAAATACATGCAAGTGTCCTTCTATGTGATATCCTAATATTATGCATCATTCTCCTATCAATAATAAAGTTGATTGTTAAACACACATGCAAAATAAATGGAAACATCTTCCTTGAAAACTCAAACCTAAATACTTGCAATCAAGTAAAGCATATCCGTTGTCTTCACCAGTCCATTTAGAGCTCTGGGTAGAGCATGATTTTAAAAAGTTAAGTAGGGAAATTTCAAAGGAATAGTGCTAGTGGCAAATTTTATGACAGTTCATTGCATTGAGAAAGACAAAGCAAAATAATTCTCAAATACAGAAAACAAGCTTGTTTCGAAATTTCCGTAAACTCTTATGTTTCTGATTAAACAACATTCTACTTAAAATTCTTGTAACTTTTAAGAAGATTAAATTTTTTTACATGAAAAAATTTGAATTATGCATATTCTTTGAGTATAACTTGATCCTATTGTAGCTTTCTTATTGCATGCTCCACACGTAATAAGACAGTAATGTACTGTAAATTAGATACTCTAGGCAAATTTGCAAACTGTAAGTAAACAGTAAAGAAAAATATCAACTTTTTAATCATAATATACATTCCTATAGGCCAATCAATTATTGATTAAGAAAAGAATTATAATATACATACAAATAGATTTTGTTTTTAGTTCAGGTGATAAAAATTATAAAATTGCTACAATATAATTAACATATACATACATATATATATATATATATATATATATATATATATATATGTGTGTATATATATATATGTGTGTGTGTATATATATATATATATATATATATATATATCAATTTTTTCCAAAAAAAATGCAGAATGTTGCTGGAAATTTTCGGCCGTGGTAGCAGTAAAAGGAATAAATTACATCCAAAACAAAAGATTAGTCCAACTCTCTGAGCAGCAACTCCTCATTGCATCCACCCAAATGACCCATCCGGCTGCAACTGACTCGGCGATGCACAAGAGTCCTACCAGTATATCATAACAAACGGAGGCATCACATCCCAAGATAAACTTCCCTTCGTAAGGGCCCAAGAATCATGCAACACAAACTACTCGATTGCAACAAAAATTTCAAACTTCGTAAGACAACATGAGGGTGGACAACAGGATATGCACACAGTGCACATAAAGGAGAATCAACATGCTCAAAGACATGAACCAGTTGACATTTAGCTGCTGCATTACTTGACCATGTACAAAATATAATTTACTTCCTAGTAAGTTATTCTATGTTATAGTATTTGGGTGAAAACAATGTGCAACTAATTGAAAAATACTTGGTTAGCTTCAAAATTAACTTTATTTTTAGTTTAGTACCCCCAACTTATGCTGTAAATCATTTATGCTTCAAAACATAGAAAACCATGTATTGTAGCATTTTTGGAAAATTGATTTGATTCTTGTGCATACTGTCCCATATTATCTTAGTATAATATTTTTTTTCTAGCTATGGTGCCCTTTTTTCTACACACAACATCATATTATCTTAGTACCATATTGATTTGACAAATGTTGTGTCCGAATATGATATGAACAATTTACATTTAGACAGGAAGGAGTAATCCAATAAATGTGACATCAACAAACAATAGCAATCCAGAATTACAGAGTCTGGAGTTACATTGCGCTCAACAATCAAAAATTATAAGTGGTGCAGTATAGAACAATCTTTATAAAATTCACATCCTAATAGCCAACACACAAAAATTAAATGAAGCTAAAGTTGAATCATTAAGTTATTAACTCTGAAGATTTTTCAAGTATCCAGTGTATATCCTTTTGGTTTCACGTAGGAAATTAGAATTAATATGATCCAATACATTTGAGAGATAAACCAAACATAGAGAAAACAACTTTTGCTAGTTCATTACCTATGTATCCAAAGTTTAAGCCACAAAAGTCAAGTAAACAAAATCGTTTACGTTGAGAAATGCTAATAAAAACAGAAGCAAAAAAGTCTGGTAAAATCTGTTTATACTTTATAGAATGTCGGAAGCTATTGGACATTACATAATTGGTCAAACAGCATAGATGTTCATTAACATGAGAGTTCAATATGGAATGGTATACTGGAATAATAACTGGGGACTTAGCACAGTGCATAATTAATGGTCAGTAAATAGTGCAAACAATGTTCTTACAAAGGTTTAGAGTTTAAATTATTCCTTAGTTTCATGTTAGAGTTTAAATTGTTCAGAATTATTCCATTTGCACCTCAAAACAGCCAATCAACTAGTAAGTTATATAACTCCTGCACCCTTTATGCAGGAATCTAATGGCATGGAGGTTCACGTATTTGACCAAGGAGGTACTGCCTTAGGGGATTCATCAGAACCTTAATATTGCGAAGAGGCAATGTGCATAACTAATTTATTATGTGCTCGATAATTTGTTTAAAACATCATTTTGGGATTTTGACAGGCATGCATGCTCCTACAATTCTAAAAAAGGAAAGGACCTGAGCAGAGGATAGTAATGAGTCAGTCCTTGCAAATGAAATAAGCTTTGAGCGTACAGCTCCATCGGCTTGCTAAGCTTACGTGCTCGCTTTGTGTGTTCAAAAAGAGTTTAATAGCATGCATGACTTCGTTTCTCCATTATGATTTCACATCATATCAGCCATCCAGTATTTACAGAATTTTTATAATTCAAACAATCTATGAAGACTGACCCATAACTATTGGGTACAGTGTAGTCATAACAAAACAGATTTCCTATAATCTAAGAAGACTTGCACAACCAGCAAAAGGTTAAATAGATCAAACATGAAGTGCTAAGAATTAATGTATGTCAATGAAACCGTAAACTAAATAAAAAAAGGCAATCAATGAGTTAGCAAACAAATAAATAAGCATTACCAGAATCTGACCTTGTAGAAAAATGACATAAGCTTAATCCAATCAAATCCTCCCAGAGAGACAAAGAAAATGAGGCTTTTTAGGAGGAAGAAAAGGTGTACAAGAAAATGCTGCATTATGTCCTTTTTTTATTTTGTTAGGTTTGTTTTAAAATCTAATCAACTATAAAACAATGTTCGCAATTGTTTGCAAGAATATATGGAGATGAAGCAGGCAGTTGTTTGCAAGAATCATTAAATAAGAAAATGCAACAACATTTGGAGATGAAGAATCGGATACAGGAAGTTGTTTGCAAGAACAATTAAATAAATGACAAAACAATCATTCACGATTTATTGTATTTTGAATTCATTCAAGATTGAACAAACAATCATTTACTATTAAAATCTAATTAACGATTCTATTCTATGACATTAAATCAACAATAAAAATCAATTTATCCATACCGAGAAGAGAACGACTTCAAATCGAGATCTCGTGAGCCTTTTGTTCTGGAAAAAAGCACCTGATTCGATCGAGATTTAATTAGGAAATTTCCTTGATTGTTGAACTGGAACAAAAGGGATTCTGGAAAGAAAATTTGAATCTAGTTATTTCAAGTGCGAAGCTTTCTTTGATGGAAGAATGAACGAAGAAAAATGAAGTGTATTGGGAACGGGAGAGTGTATTGTAAAGCGTTCGAAATTGGGGAACGGGTTTGAGCCGTTCTAAAAGATAGAACGGACTAAGACCGTTGTACTAATTTTTACAACGGGTTAAAGCCGTTGCTAAATAGCAACGGTCCAAAGCCGTTGCGAAACGTCCGCCTTGGGGAGTTGCAAAACTGCTTGTATGGTGTAGTGTTATAGAACAAACCAAGCTCTGTTACAACAGTCCAAACTTTCACGGGCAATAGTTCTTTGAAAGCGACGGGCAATAAATTTTCCATCATAACATGACAGTCGTGGCTTTTCATCCCGCTAAGTTTACTGTTTTTATAGTCAACACATCTACGAAGATTGGAAGATATACCATCCGGGAATCTTAACCCTTCCATCCATTTTAAAAATATTTTTATTTGATTAGTATCCAGTTCATAGCACGCTTTCGGTTTTCTGGTGTCATTTGGCTTTATATGAAGCTCCGGACGATTACATATTACTTCAATATCACGTCTGGATTTCAAATCATCTTTCGTCTTCCCTTTGACATTCAAAATTGTATTGATTACGTTATCAAACATGTTTTTCTCATTATGCATCACGTCAATATTATGACGAATCAGAAGATCTTTCCAATAAGGCAACTCCCAAAATATGCTTTGTTTCCACCAATTATGAATTGATGATTTACCTTGAATTTCTGTCTGTACTCCGATTTCATGAATCTTGGGAAAATCTTGTACAAGTTCATAAATTTTCTCACTTGTCCATACTTTAGGTGGTCGTAAAGTTTCAAGTCTATTAGCTATAAAAATTTTCTTATCCTTTCTAAAAGGATGATTAATATGAAGAAAACATCTATGACAGTCAAACCATGAAATTTTCTTTCCAATAGGTAAAGAAAACGCTCTTGTTTCTTCCATACAGTATGGACAAGCTAGACAACCAGCCGTACTCCAACCTGAAAGCATCACATAAGAAGGAAAATCGCTAATTGTCCACAATAGAGAAGCATGCATACGAAAGTTTTTCTTTTGGGAAATATCATATGTTTCTACCCCTTCATACCACAATTTTTTTAATTCTTCAATCAACGGTTGTAAATAAACATCGATTCCTTGTGTCGGATCATCAAGACCAGGGACGACAATTGTAAGAAACATATAAGGAGTTTTCATACACATCCACGGAGGTAAATTATAAGGTGTTACATTTACTGGCCAGGATGAATATTTAGAACCAAATTGAGAAAATTGTGAAAACCCATCCGTACATAAACCTAGTCTAACATTGCGACTCTCAGATGCAAAATTGGGATACTTTTGATCAAAATGCTTCCATGCTTCTCCATCAGATGGGTGTGTTAACGTACCTTCTTCCTGTGTTCTCACCTTGTGTCATCTCATATGTTGCGCGGTTACAGAAGATGCATATAACCTTTGAAGTCTAGGAATAATCGGCAAAAATGCATACGTTTGTACGGGACTTCCTTTCCCTTTTTCTTTCTTGGTTGGTATCTTTCTTGATTACATATTCTACAATTCTTAAGCTTGATATCTTCCTTCCAAAATAGCATGCAACCCTTTAGACATGTATCTATTTTTTGATACGGTAAACCAAAGGCCGACATCATTTTTTTTACTTCATAATGGTTTTCGCACATTAAATTATTGGGAGGCATATGCCGCTTCGCAGCTTGTACAACAGCTGTAAATCCAGCTTCTGTGAGGTTGTATTTAGATTTCATCGCAATGTATTCAGCAGTTACTGATAATTGAGTTCCGCTTTCACAGCCTTCCCAAAGGGGTTTTTTCGCGGCATCTAATAAGTTATATAATTTTTTGGCTTCAATATTTGGTTCTTCTTCATCATTACCATCGTCATCATTACCAACGTTTTCATTAAATTGTTGAACCGGGAACATAGAACGTGCAGCATCTTCAACCATTTGTTCTACGAGATTCGTCGTGGCAATTTCATTATTCGCTACCTCCTCAACTTGTATAGAAGTAGATGCTAACGGTTCTCCATGACGATCCCAAACTAAATAGTTCGGCACAAAACTGTACTGACGCAAATGAACTCTAACCATTTGCGGTATCAAATGCTTCAATAACTTGCATCTACTACATGGACAACGGATTTCGACGTCGTTTCCATTGTTACTTAAAGCGAAATCAATAAACACGCTGACACCATTAATAAAATGTTTGTTTATTGTGCCATCGGTTTCTCTTCGTTTGTACATCCAGCTTCGATCATTAAAATAATCGTTCATTTTTCCTAAGTACATATAAAATTAGAAAGAATTATATAAAATTAGATTCATAATTTTTGTGTCAGTTCGCTCAAACGCTAAGATTGTATTTTAATGAAAACATTTCTTTTACATATTAATTATGATGATGAAATTTGCATTGACAATGTTTTAAAACAATTTTAGTGATTAATGCATGTTATGTCAATTGATCATTTAATGGTGGGTTATCCTACCTCCCATTACAAATACAATAACGTAATTAAATCGCGTAAATCTTTTCAATTTAAACGATTCAACAAAATTTTGGCAGCACTTCCCTTTAGTTCCCTGAATAGTACACAATTGCGTGTACACATGGAACATAAAGGTAGTGCTTTTGAAATTTTGAGAACCGTTTAAAATGAAATATTTTACGAGATTTAATTTCGTTATTGTATTCGTAACTTGTCCAATACAAAGGACAAATCCAATAAATATTGTATACAGTGAATATAAATGTCCGTTCCGTTAATAAAACGAACATCATATCACGATTATATACAATACTTATCAGACGGGGCCAAAAAAACTCTCTAAGGTTTTATGAATATAACATATTATATGATTTGCTTTTTTTTGTGATTGAAGTGTTTTTTGTACACCTTTGTGCGCCTTAGCGCCGTTGTGCGCCTTAGCCCAAAAAACACAAACTTAAATATTTGTATTTCCACGACACGTTTTCAACAAATTAAATATTGTTTTCGATGAATTGGGCCTTAACCAAATAAACAAATGCATAGAGTGTCAACTATATATACGTGTATATATATACATAACACTATATATATGCATATATACATAGTCAACTTTAACTAATCAAACCCTAGATTACAAACATAATCAATAAAATCTATAAACACAATCTCAATAACAACAACTACTTCAACTAATTCAAACCCTAGATCATAATAACAACTAAGTAATTTATTACTAAAAACCCTAAATTAGCAACTAAAATGATTAAACCCCACATTAACAACTAATTAACAGCACTACACACACAAACATACTCTAATTATGCTTCAATTACACTAAACATAAGGTATTAAACAAAAATTAGGATAAACACATACCTAAAAATTGGAGAGAATAGGAGATTAGAGAGGATGAGAGAGTGCTTTGATGGAGTAGGAGAGACCCTAGGCGGAAGATGGAGTGAAATTGGCGATTTCAGAAATGAAAAGGGGGAATATTGGGGATTTTGGGGTAAAAACCGTGGGTTTTGAGAAATGAAGAAGAAGAAGCAACGTCGGGTGATTTGTGCTCCAGTCCATGTAACGGGGGGCAACGGCTTCCAACGGCTTCAAACCAACGGCCGCAAACAGTTTCCAACGGCGTATATTTTACATACGGAATACAGATACGTATTTTGGCTTCCGTTGTAAGCCGTTGGTCAACTGCCGTTGGAGGCCGTTGGAAGTGTCCGTTGCAATACTGTTCAATTCCTGTAGTGACTGTTGCTGCTCCGCATGATGATTTTCTTTGGGGTTTTCAATTCATATATGAATAATTCTACCCATTTAAGCCTTGGAAAATGTTTCAAATTATCATGAAATATTTGCGGTTAAGTTTAGAGATTTTATTTTTAGATACAACTGTTTACTCGACAATAGAACCTCAGTCTAGCTTATCTAAAACACATGTAAAGTTTGTTCATGCTTTCAGTAAACACCTCTTAAAAATTTGTGTATGCGTCATATGATGCTTAATCTCTTCACACTTACTAGGTATATACATATACAACTCAATATGTAGAGGCTGACATGAATGAATAGAAAACCCGAACAACTACATTCTCCGCTAAACCTTTCATCCTTCATGATAAAGAATATTCCCACAATATTGTCTCTGAATGACTAAATTTCTCTATTAGTTTCTACGAATATGGTGGGATTGACATTAAAAATATTTGGTAAGGTTATGTCTACCTACTGAGAAGCCCTTGAATTCTTAGGCATATGCCTTATTAATTGAAAGTTTTCTCCTTCAGGTGAAAGAGTAAATTGGTGCCTTTATGCATGGTGTATTTTGGGTATTCCAAGAGCTGGATATGAGTTTCCTTGGGCTGAATCCATCCACAATGTAAATAGAGTTTCTGTTGTGATTTCTTCAAGGTAAATATCAGATAACTTAAGCAAAGAGAACTTCGATACAAAATGATGGAGGAATTGGATATATTATTAAGGAAACAACTTGGCTATTATATAGCCTGTACAATGCATGAAATAAGGAAACAGGTGACTAAATCAAAAAAACATGCGTAATGTAACAGCTGCACTAAATGCAGTTGCTGCACTAACCTATTAAGTAGGCATATTATTAGCAGAACTAGTAAAACATAAACAACCCTATCAATCCCTCCCTTAAACTAAACCAAGTTTAGTTTATCTTTGAAACTTAACATACCCCCAACATAGAACGTTACTTTTCAAATGTGTCCAGCTTAAGGGGTTTAGTTAGAACATCCGCGATTTGCTCTTGGGTACCACAATGAAGCAGTTTCACAGCTCCATCTCTCACCAAGTCACAAAGGAAGTGAAATGGTACGTCAATATGTTTGGACTTTCCATGCATCACCGGGTTCATTGATAGCTTAATCGTCGAGCTGTTATCACAATAGATAGTTGTACATCCACCTCCATCATGCCCGAGATTTTGTAGCACTCTTTTCATCCAAATTGCTTGGCATGCACATTCTGCAGCTGCGACGAATTCAGCCTCTGTAGTAGACAACGTAATGATTGGTTGCTTCCGTGTGCACCATGCAACAGCTGCTGAACTAAACATGAAAGCATAGCCGGATGTGCTCTTTCGATCTTCTAAGCATCCGGCATAATCACTGTCTGTAAAGCCGATCAGTTCCTTGCCTCCCTCCTTCTTATACATAATGCCAAAATTTACAGTCCCTTTCACATACCTTAATATCCTCTTAGCAGCCGCAAGATGCAATTCAGTTGGTTGTGCCATGTATCTACTCACCAAACTCACTGCATACATAAGATCCGGTCTAGTGTTGGTTAAGAACATTAAACTCCCCACGATTTGTTTGTATAATGTTGCATCAACCTGAATCCCGTTCTCATCTTTTGAAATTTTGAATCCTGGTACAATAGGATTCAATACTGCATTGCTGTGCTCCATCCCAAACCTTCTCAAAATATTCAAAGCATACCTTTTTTGTTCGATAAAGATGCCATCACTAGACTGCACTTCTTCAATCCCCAAGAAGAATTTCATTCTTCCTAAATCTGACATCTCAAACTCCCGCATCATAGACCTTTTAAACTCTTTAATCATTGTTGCATCATTACCAATATAGAGTAAATCATCGACATAGAGACTAACAATCAAAAGTTTACCTTCAGCATTCTTGATGAATAGTGTGTGCTCATTGTGACATCTTTTGAATCCCGCCTTCAAGAAGTAGGCTTCAATACGGCTAAACCAGGCTTTAGGCGCCTGTTTCAGGCCGTACAAAGCTTTCTTCAACTAATACACTTTGTGAGCTTCTCCTTCCTTCACATACCCTTTCGGTTGTTCTACGAACACATCCTCAATTAATTCTCCCTGTAAGAAAGATGATTTTACATCAAGTTGGTACACAGTCCATCTTTTTTGTGCTGCAAGTGCCAAAATAGCCTCACAGTATCCATTCTTGCAACAGGGGCAAAAACTTCTGAATAGTCAACTCCATGTTCTTGAAGGTATCCTTTTGCAACTAATCTCGCCTTGTATTTCTCAACCTCTCCTCGTTCATTCAATTTTGTTTTATAGACCCACTTCAGCCCTATCTTCTTGGCTCCGTTAGGTAAGTCAGTAAGTATCCATGTCCCATTTTTCTCAATTGATCTAATTTCAGAATCCATTGCTTCTTTCCATTTATTACTTTGTATTGCCTCCTCGAACCGAATAGGATCAGCGCTTGTAAATAGAGCTCAGATAATGTCAGCTTCTTCATCCGATAGTCCTTCTCCACTAACATAGTCATACATCCAAACCGGACCCCTTCTAGATCTTCTTGCTACTTCAAAATTTGAACTCGGCAATGTTAAAAGCTCTTCATGTGCTCCACTCTCATGTACTGCCTCACTTTCATGCTCATTACCTTCACAGTCTTTTAACTCCTCTAGCTCAACTTCTTCTTGATCACCTTCCCATGCCAGTTCAACCCAAACTTGTTCACTAAGTTGGTTACTCCAATCCCATTGTTTGTCCTCCTCAAAAACAACATCCTTACTCACCACGATCTTCTTGGCAATAGGATCGTACAATCGATATCCTTTTGACTCTTCACTCATACCTAAGAGAACACATTTGAAACTTTTGTCATCAAGCTTAGTCCTCTTAGCTTTAGGAACATGAACATGACAAATGCAACCAAACACTTTGAACTGCTCCACTGAAGGCTTAACACCGCTCCATGCTTCTTGTGGTGTCATATCTTTTACCGCCACCGTTGGACATCGATTTAGTACATAAGCTTCCCAATTTGCAGCTTCAGCCCAAAATGTTTTGGGAAGTTTCTTATCGGACAACATCGATCTCACCATATTTAGTATAGTTCTATTTCTTCTCTCCGCAACTCCATTTTGATGTGGAGTATAGGTTGTGGTGAGTTGACGCCTTATTCCGTTCTTCTTGCAAAATTCACTAAACTCATGTGATGTGAACTCTCCACCACGATCAGTTCGTAGACATTTGATGGACATGTCTGCTTCCTTCTCAACATAACTTTTAAAATATGTGAAAACTATAAAAGCTTCTGCCTTTTCTTTTAAGAAATAGCACCACACTTTCTACTAAAATCATCTATGAAACATAACAAGTACCTTTTGCCACCATTTGAAGTTGGAGTGATCGGACCGCACACATCTGCATGGATTAGTTCAAGTTTCTTTTTGGCCCTCCAAATGCTTCTTGTTGGAGCTGCTGCTTTGTGTTGCTTTCCTCTCAAGCAATCATTACATACCACGTCAGAAATAGGTAGATCAGGTAAACCAAGAACCGTATTTTTTTTTCATCAATTGAACACTTTTGTAACTAACATGGCCAAGTCTTCGATGCCAAAGATATGTGACATCTTGCGATGTTATTTGGAAGCAGGTTTCAGGTTTAGGCAGTGAGTGACTTGGTGAAGCTTGATCTGTTAATACGAACATTCGGTTGGCTGTCATATTTATTTGAAGAAGAAAACCTCTTTGTGGATGATAAATTTTGCACTGGCCGGACTGAATAAGAATGGTGAGACCTCGCTCTTGCAGTTGTCCCATGCTTAGCAAGTTGTTTCTCAGTTCAGGAACAAAGTACACCTCAGTAACAATCAAAGTGAATTTATTTGTATGCAATTTAACATTTCCTTTACCCTCAACCTTTAGTCTTGTGTCATTACCTAGCTTTACCTTTTGTTTAAAACTCATATCCAGTTCGGAAAACTTTGATTTATCACCACACATGTGGTTGCTGCATCCAGAATCCAAGAACCATGTATATTCTTGCTTGGTTTCATCATTCTCTGCAAAGGCCATCAACAACAGTTCTTCATGATCTTCCACGTCTGCATAATTCACCTCCTTTCCCCATGTTGGACATTCATATTGATAATGTCCAAGTTGGTGACATCGATAGCATTCAATCATGGATTTGTTGAAAGGTTGACGCCCCCTGCCTCTACCCCTCAACGATGCTCCTCTGAACGGTGCTCTACCACGTCCTCTTCCTCTTTCAAATGACACTTTGAGGGCCTGTTCTTCTCCACTTTGCTTTTGAAATTTCTGTTCATGAACAATAAGTGAGCTCTGTAGCTCGTCAATTGATAGATTTTCTACGTCCTTAGACTCTTCGATTGAACATACAATGTAATTAAACCGATCAGTCAAAGATCTAAGGATTTTCTCAACAACAGTAACATCTTGCATGGCTTCTCCATATATACGCATTTTATTTGCCACAGTCATTACTCTAGAAAAGTACACTACAAGAAAAGTTTATTTCCATGGCAACATAGCAGGGCGTTTTAGTGTGTCCTGCCGTTGAAAGCATGATTTATGGACATGTTATTTTATTAGGACGTTGCGCACGTGCTGTAGAGGTTAAAAGCCGCCTAGCCGCTTAAAGTTTTTCGCTTCCCTCCATTTCATGAAATCCTTAAGAGCCAATTTTTTACAAGTCGCCTAAAGTTTTTCACTTCCCTCCATTTCACGAAATCCCTAAGAGCCAATTTCCCCAAAATAATCAATTCATTGATCCAAATTGATATCCAAAGATTTATTGTAGGCTCTGGTTTGTCTTTGCCCCGTCTCCATCGCAGTCAACATTAGGGCACTCGGTTCTATCTCCGTTTCAGTCTTTGTCCCCGTCCCAGTCATTACTTCGCTCGTCGGTGGAAGCGACCTAGCCCTAGTCCCCGCTGCACAGCAACGAGAGGTGAACAACAGTATACCTTTGACTTGTTTCTATGTATTTCCTAAGTTACCTGTGACTTGTTTCTATGTTTTGCATCTTGTTCCAGTCATAATATCCTATTATAGCTATTATTATTTTTGTATCAGTATTTTGCTATTTAAGCACTTGATTAGATGCAATAAGCTTATTCTGCTATACGATGATATTAAAATTTGAACCTGTTACTCTTTACTGTTCATGTATAATTTTGAGTTGTCAAGGTTCGACATGCAATATGAAATTATAATATCCAATATTTTATTTCAATGTTGTGGACAAGAGTTTGTTAATTTTTTTTGTATGGCTGATGTCAAGAAGTCATATATTCTCATTAAAATGAATGTATGTATTAATATTCATGCTTTTTTGAGGTTTATTTGAGTTTCATGCTTGTTTCACTTATATACAGACCGAAACCGATCATTGCTTCTAAAGTGCATATAAAAAAGGTGCATGGTGGCACCTGGTGATGGGATGTATTAATCTTATCGGCGAGTAACTGAGTTACTTTTTGGTTTTGTGATATAAGATTTTTACAGTGTATTTTTTTTGGTGATAAAAACATAATCATTAGTCCACATTGGATTAAATTTCAAAAATGCTAGTGGATTAACTTGTTGAACTTGAAATATGGATTACCAAAGCAAACCTGTCAACAAAAATAGAAGTTACCTAAATATAATAATACATACCATCATAAATTGATATAGATGCCAACCTAAAACTGTAATTTTGTGAAAATAATTCTCCGTACTGTAGTCAACAATGGTAGTAGGGTCTTGGTTGATGCGATCTTGTTTCTTGGTTGAAACTTTAATGATTAATTCCAGATATGCACAAGCCTGTTTAATGGCTCAGTTTATTGTAGTTACCCTATATACAGGATACCAATAGGCCAGACATTGAAGAGTTTGGATGCTTGCTTTCTGACCTTTCACTTGCTATCCACTCCTACAAGCACAGTAAGCTTTGTCTCAAGTTCATTTGTATTTGATCAATATGAATTCGAAAGCAGTCAATAAATCCAAAAAGAAAACGCGTCAAAAACACAAATTTTGCGCAGGGTAGTTGTGCAAGTGAAGATGAAATTAAGAGGAAGCAAGAAGATCATTTCAAAGTAGTTAAAATAAAACAGAGAATGATAGATTGAAAAGTTAGCTGAATAGCACCATGACATCTATAAGCTTGTGCGAGAAATACTTTCAGAAAAAGAAAAACAATGAAGCAGAGGCGAAGGTCTCTGGAAAGAAAAGGAGGAAGTACTCTTAGCAAAAGAAAAACAGCCAAGTAACGGCGAAGATCTATGAAAAGAAAAAGTGGGCAAAGACTTTCTGTTGCTACTTGAATTGGTAGGCAATTTTCACTATTATGTCAGGCTTGTTTTAGAGTCCATGCCGTATATTTATTTTGATTCTCTAAAGTAGACCGAATGCTACGATAAATTGCCATGCAATTATTATTATTGTTATTACTTTCATAATAACGTTGTGTGGAATCAAAAGAGCAGTCATATCAATATGTTATTTGAAACAGTAATATTTTGTCCTGCAATCAAAACCAAATACCTTTTGTAGGTAGTGGTTCTACCTGAATGTGTTATGTAATAGGTTCTAGCGGATACCTGATGTAAGAACATTTTGTGGGACGAGGAGATTTATATGTGCAGAGGGCTATGTTCTCTTCAAAAAATAAAAACTACACACACACACACACACACACACACACACACATATATATATATATATATATAATTGGAAGCCTTGGATGTTTAAAAGCGAAAACACATTTCTGGGTTTTCATGTGGACTATATCATTTCAATGTGTTATTTTTTATTCTTCATTTTCTAGCGAAAAAACCATGCTTTACTGTTTTTCTTTTTTTCTTTTTGTGTTTAATTCTTTGTATCGGTTAGTAGTAAAAAGCTGATTTGAAGTATTTGAACTTTGCAAGACCTTTCTGATAGGAATACTCATTTATAGGTTGTATGTAATTTATATACTTATGTCAGTTTCTTTATTTGGCTTTTTGGTAACAACATGAACCCAATTGCTCACCTTAAGATTTTTCTGTGATAAAACGAACTTGTCTTCTTCTGCTTTGGACTCAGTAGACAATGGTTGTTGAAATATTTCCATTGCCAAATTTTGTTTGGATTGAACAGCCACTGATAATAGATTTTTTTTCCTTGCATGAATTTGCTACCACCTACAATGATTATGATAATGATTATTTATTGGGAAGAGGTCGATTTGGTCCAGTTTATAATGGAGTCGATTTGTTCCAGTTTATAATGGAGTCTAATAGCACGCTTATCCGGTATATATAAAGTTATTTATTGCTCCAATGGACGCTGAAACCTTTTTGTACTATAGAGCTAATCATCAGCATCTACGTACAAAGTAAGACATTTTTGGAACTATTTTTTATGTTAATAGCTTGTGGCTGTAAAGAAACTTATGATGCTCATGTCCATCATGCCTTACATGCATTTCTTGCTGAAGTGAGGCTGTTAGCCAGACTTCATCATCCTAGCCTTGTTACCACTATTTGATATTGTGTCAGTGCTATAGAAGCCTAGAAGGACTTGAGTACATGCCTTTTGGATCATTGGATGACCATCTCTTCAGTAAGTACTACATTTGTATCCTAGACATGCATGTGAATTTCCGATAATTATAATATGACTGATGGCTTGGCTTTAACACATTGCAATATAACATGCTTCATAATGTCATGTAACATGACATAAGTATACAATCTCATGGTTAGGGTGGTCTATGTAAAGAGCCTTGCATACATTTCATCTTAATCAATTTCAATTCAAAATTTATGAAGTTGTTCCATCATTAGTTGTGTGTACGGAAAAACATTACGTGAATGTCAGTAGATAAAGAATATAGTATTTGAATGTTGCTTGAAAGTTATAATCAACTTTCTGTAGGTGGGGTAGCTACCATACCCAGTTCCAAAATTCATGGTGTAGTTTTGGGATTTCAGGTTGTTATACTACTAGAATTCAAATAATGACCATGCCTGATTTATTCAAAACCGAGCTGCTGCATTTCCTCTTGTCTTTACTTGATTATTTATGTCAAAAAGTAGAGCTGTTTATTCATTCTATCTAGATTTCTGTCAACCAATGATATAAAATTTCAATTGCAAGTTGTTTAAATGCAGTTGCCTTCATTTCTTGACTGGTTTGGATGGTGCACATGGGATGCATTCTATACTGATGTCACTGCTAGGGTGTGCATGAAGGCCTCAAGAGGAGAGTCAAATATATATACATAAAACATTTGTTTTGCTATATGTAAGATTGCTACCTAAAATTGTTAATAAAAGGTATGTTTTTATGCATACAAATGCATAAGCCATTGTGAAGTATATTTGGTAATATATGTATAAATCTGTTCTTGTTTTGATTATAACAATTTTCTGCAGTCTTTTGTCCTGTAAATCTAAATTATGCAAACCTGGTAGATCGCACAGGAAGTGAGAGAGCTTCTCAAACTCATGCAGACAGAGTAAGGCTAAAGGAAGGATCACATACAGATCGTAGCCTGTTAACCCTCACAATTGTTATTAGTAAACTCAGTTCAGTTCTTTTCTCCTGCATGCCACATACTAATTCTATATGTCCTATTTTATGTAAATTTCGTTTCCTAGTATTATGCTTCACCTGCAAGAAGACCCTCACAACCTGAAATTTTGTATAACGGAACCTAACCTGTTGGCATGACATATTGGGGATACATTGTCTGTTACTTTTATGCAATAATATGCACATAGATATCATTTGAATATGTGAAACAATAACTAAATAAACCTTGAATGGTGCTGCTGTCAGTATGGCTCATGTGCTAAGTATGTTTTTGTTTATTCTACCACTATTCAATATACTCTAGGACAAGAAAAATTAGATGTTGCGTCGATTGAGTGAAAGATGAAATGTTTTTTACTCTATGGAAGCAAAAAGCATTTCATTTTGAATTCAAAAATGTTAGTCAATCCAAACAAGACCTAAAAAACAAATTAACTTTCCATATATTTCTCTCATATGCTTATAGTACTGTAAATGTTTCCTCTAAACTTGACTATGCTGAGTCTACATATTTGTAGAAAATAAAAATTAATTAATTTTACACCTAACAATTAGGATATAAGTTTTAATCTTCGCCAGGTCTTGGTACAATTGAGTGCATCTTTTAGGAAATCAGATAATTTTCTTATGGAAGGAAGTTATCTTTAATTAAATGAAAATATAAGCAGCAAATTCTGTACCAATTATTTTTCCTTCTGGAATGCTATAATGGAATTAATTTTTTAACCATATTTGATAATATTCGGCTACGTTTAGGTGATGAGAAGATCAAATTTTCTATTAATGCAAGTATTCTTTTCTTCCATCAATATTAGTATGTTAGCCATAAATTAACCTTTGAGTGGATATAATCTAATTAATTGCGATGAATAAAAAATACATATACTGTAACTTAGAGAGCTTGAAGTGAATTTCATTTGCCGAGACAACATTAAATCCATTAATATAGCCATCTGAAAATTTTACTGCCTTAATTTATTTATGAGAGAAATTATTTTACTGTCAATTTTACTATGATTAATTTACTGCCATAATTATTTTACTGTCAAATTTACTTCCTATATTATTAATAAATGATGGATAAACATAGTTTCCACTATATTATTTATAAGTACAACAAACACATATAGTCATCCATTAATGTGAAATTGATACAGTCAATTTTACTGCCTTAATTTATTTATAATCTGATTGTTAACGCATATTTACATGGATCAGAAATTGATACAGTCAATTGTATTGCCTTAAATTGTTTAGTTGATTTCCCAAAATTCATTTAGATTAGTAACCCATACTATACTATATTATTAATACCAGGTTTTCCAAATTCTCAATGATATTTAATTTGATGGATCTGTGTATACTTCTATTTTGACAGTTCCTTATCTTCCCTTGAAATATTTCTTCATTTCGTTCATCCTGCCAACTCTTCTTTTTTGCCATTGCAATTTCATATATTGTTGCAGTGCTAATGAAATGTCTTGATTCTTGATCGAAATCCAGGTCAGAGATTCTTTCCACCATCTACTCACAGAAAAAGAGTTGATGCATGTGATGTTGTTCTTACCGATAGTACTATTATGCCTCCACAGCATTCGCAAAGGCGTTGTCTTTTCCATCTGTAAGTGCTTTGATGTTTTGAACAGATTGAACGCATTGAAGAAGAAGAAAACAAACAAGGAAGACCATTGCGGGTTCTGGTATGGTTTCAAAATTCACTTTTTTTTTACATGTAATATGGAATAATATCGTACATGATAAATTATATATTTGAGACTTATGATTAATAATATCTTGAACTTAAAAATGAAGCTAAAATAATCACTGATGTTGAACTGGAAATGGTAGTTTATTTGACTTATCTAAGTGAAAGATGAAATTTAGAGCATTGATAAATTTATGTGAAAGCTAACATTTAAAATGTGACCTAGAATAATATATAGCAATTTAGCTATTGATAAAAAAAAAGGCTGTTTTTGAGGTTTCTGACTGCAATATGATAAAATCATGGAGCCTTGAAATTTTGAATCGCTATCAACTCATTTATAAGTTGTGCAGTTATCACTTAAGGCACACATATATAGTACTGTCATGCTCAATACATTTTTTATTTAATTTTTTCAGGTATTTATAGAATACCTTTGGTTTTATCATGGACTGCTTGGTGTGTTTCAACTGAGCAAATGAGATAGGGCAGATTAAGTGAATGGAACTGGATTCGTATTTGATTACTTAGAATCAATATCGAGTTCTTAAGGTTATTTAATCTGAGTTAGATTCAAAGTTAAACAAATTTATAGTACATGCTTAAGTGATGAGTGTCGATCATCAATTATCAATTTGGCATTGTCCAACTATTATCTATATTTATTGTTACCCTATTAAGCCTGATAAACGATAGATATAAAGTATACAATTTTTCTTTCCAACCAGGGATTTCGGATGTGGTTACATCGATTATGTTTACAGCTATTGTTTGGAGGAAGTAATGAAAAAATTGTTTTCCGGTTATATTACAGAGGAAGTAATGAAAACCAATTATATTTGTATTAGTTATTTATAAATAACTCTTATATGGGTAGGTTTTAGAAACAAATATGGACTCAAAGCAGACAAGGATCAGTTGGGGGAAGTTTTCGACTGCATAATTTAATGTATATTTTCATAATATGATTAATTTTCAATTTGTATAAACACTCTTTCGTATATTTTCATTACTTTCGTTGATGCTTTTGTAACATAATTCTTCCTGTTTCTTTTTAAAACATCTGCAACTTGTTGATTAATTTGCTATAACCTTATGCGAAGGTGGCAAGCCAACCTTCCTCAAATAACGCTATACCACCTCCATTGTAGTAGTCAGCATGTTAATCTAGATACAACATGTTGCTCTTAAATCTTAATAAACATGCTGCACTTCGTAAAATTAATTCATATGCATGCATTATTGAATATTTACCATTTCTTTATTTACTTCACGAGTATTAACTAAAACCTGTTACATTAGGATACATTTCTTTTACCATCTTTTTATAACAACTAGATTCAAGTTTTTATATGATTCTTCATGATATCTAAGTTTGCATTTTTTTTATTGTTACATACAGTTGGGAACTGCAAAATAGTTTTTTTAGAAATATGCGGTTTAGACATGTAAATATATGTTGTTTACACTGCAAATATTAGCAAAAATTGCAACAAAAATTTTAAACTTTACACTTAATTGGAATATATGTGAAGAAAAAGAATGAAATGAAGAAACGAGTGGTATAACATTTTTTTTTTCTTTTCATTATTTAGATTTGTTTTAAAATTTTGAATGTAATCTAAATGTTTGTATTTACAAGAGAATTTTACCTACATTCCCCCCCCCCTTTTCTTTTTTTTAAATGTAGGTACTAAACTGATGAACACTACGGATTAACTACTTTTATGCATCTAGTCATTTGAAGTGTCTTTATTTGTTGTATCTTGCCAGATTCAGTGTTGTTGTGCACCTTCAGTCAACGTCAGTTGCTAGAGACTGTTGTCAAAAAGATCTAGCCTATTGTCATGTACCAGGTAGGATAATGGTATTTGCTGCATGCTAATGGTTCCAACAATTCTTTAGCTACAAGAGATTCAAGCCTATTAGTATATCCATTGAGGTTGAACGTGGAGTTGGATTTCTACATATTTATATTGGTTTTTGCTTTATTGTCTATAGTTATGTTCGGTGAAAAAATAAGAGTATAATGCCGAGAGGGTTTACTTAGGATATACTGTACAAATATATTAATTCCTTTAAAACATCAGTGAATTAGTGATGTGATATCTATACTAGATACATGTTTCCATGTTCATGTAGCTTATAACCTGCTTTAGGTTGCTGTACTGCATAACATGAAGTGTGATAACTTGAAGTTTGATAACTTTGTATTTCATAGGGAAAACCATTAATGTAATTACATGCGCACAGGTTGCTATTGGAGGGCGTTCAGTAAGAATTTTTTTTTATCATTTTAATGAGTGATTTACCACTATTTTTTTAAGTTAGTGGAATCTTTGTTACTACTATTTTATCATTTTATGTACTAATTATTTAGTATTGTGAACTTATCATTTGTTTCATTTATTTGACAGGAAGTGCAAAAGCTAACCGTGGTTAGACCTTTATACAATATCTTACACTTAAGGTAATTTTTCTCTCCAGAATTCCTTACAGTGACACATGAAAACAGTGTAGTTTTATTTAACTCATATTAATATAGTGTGGTGTTTTGATCGGTTAGATGTAATGATGCACAATAATCAGTAACTTTTGATGATATGTATAAAATTTTCTATGTTTAAACTAGATAACAGTCAAACAACTTCATATTAGCATGTAAAAATTCACAAACATATGGTGCAACTAATTAAAAAATGCAGGGACAGAAAAGAACTGTTCTTGTTAAGGATGATTGACAAAACAACAGGATCTTAATTAGTTTAGACATTGAATTGGATTGTTTTTTTAAACTGCAATCATGACCAATATGAAGTGCATTTAAAAGACAAGTAACCAGTCTTGTTTGTCCATAATAAAGAGAGGTCGTTATGGTTGTTGGCCGATTCAGATCTGCTGCCAATATTAAAAAATTCAAGCAGTAAACATTAATGTAACGATACGAGAGAAATTATGTTTATCCATCATTCATTTATGAAAGATAGGTTGTCCACTATATGTGTTACCATCACATTGAATTAACCCACCATCTATTTTTAGCTTGGGAATATATGGGCTTGAATAGGCTGACTGGCTACAAATCATCTCCATTTTAGAGTCGCTTACAATTGTTAGTTCCAGCTAATGTTATTAAGCACTGCTTTACAGACGACTTCAAGGTAATCACACACACACACACTCTCTCACACACACACATACACATATACATACACACGTGCACACATAGATAAGTAAGTATACAAAATTAAGTAAATTTGTAAAAAATAACTAAGTATAAAAATTAACTTAATATATATGAAAATTAACAAAGATTTATGGAAATTAAGTTTAGAAAAAATGACTAAGTTTAAAAAATTTAGTTAAGATTTTAAAATAGAGTAAGCTTATAAAGATTACGAAGGTAATAAAAATTAATCAAGTTTTATAAACATTTAACAAAATTAATTAAGTTTGTAAGATGTAACCAAGTTCTGAAAAACTTAAACAATTTATAAAACTAACTAATTTTTTTAAAATTTTTATAAGATAAAAAAGTTTGTTACAAATTAAATAATTATCTAAATATTAACAAATGTTTAGGAATAGTTGATAAATTTATAAGAAATAATAAAATTAATTATCTAACTAATAATAAAAACTTAAACAATTTATAAAACTAACTAAATTGTATGTGGCAACACACGTTAGTCACCTTTTTGACCACCTAACCGAAGTTAAGTCGAGCAAGGGCGCTAGCTAGCTTTGTCCGCGGTGCAACACCGCCCTTGGCCTCGAGACCAGTTCCTCTATACATAAAAAAAATAAAGTGAAAATTTAAGCTCAATGAGCAGTGAATGTATGTTTACTGTGCGTGTGTTATTTGTATCGCACTTGTTTGGGGAGAGTATTCATAAGTGAATAAATGACATGTTCTCATGCATTTTGGAAGCTACTTACTGTTTTGGGTGATTAACTTTGCTTTTGAATGTACTAACAATGGTGAAATTTTTGATTTTTACTTTACAGGTAGATAGACGATGCTGATGGAAAACATTGTTGCGATTAGTTATGGGTTGAAGTTATTCTTGCTGCTAAGACTATTTTGGTTCGTAAGAATGTATGAACTACTATTTTTGATCGCCACTACTTTGTGTATGTGTATGTTTGATGTCTCACTAATATTTATGAAATATTGTGGACGTATTGTTTATGTTTGATGTAAGAATATTGCATGATTTGATTATATAATTTTACTTGTTGGTTATGAATTATGTGATCAATATAAAATGTGTTATTAATATGATGCATTGATTATAAAATGTGGTATCGTTATGATATATTGTTTTTGAACAGCCATAAAAATATAGTGAATGATTTTGAACTTTTTACGGCGTTTTTAAAATGCTACTAAAAATTTTTATGGTGATTTTTTAATGGTGTATTTAAAACGCCATAGATAGTTTATTCAAATTTGACATACAAACACTTACAACAATTCATAAACGCTGTAAATAAATATCACAACAAAAAATAAATGCTATAAACATATCATTCTAAACGCCATGAAATGTATCTATAGCACAAAAGAAACGCCATTAAACAATACTTTTCACAGCGTTTCATTACTGCTATAGTATAGTTCTGACTTTTGATTGCATGTTGATACACAGCATATGTAAAAACGCTGTTAATACCTTTTATGACATTTTTTAAACGCTGTAAAAGATCTTATTTGTTGTAGTGGTATTCAGTCACGGTTTCACCTGATCTCATCTCAAGAGTTTCAAACTCTTTGCGTGCAGCTTGGAGGACTGATCTCTTTACTCTGTCATTTCCGGCATACTTCTTTTTCATGGAATCCCATATGTCTTTTGACGTGTCCTTCAAAATCGTCTCTAGAATGGTCCGATCAATAGCTTGGAACAAATAATTCTTTACCTTGAGATCCTTGAGCTTCATTTCGGAAAGTCTTTTATGCTGCGCCTCACCTGAAACAGCTCCAGCTTCTCCAATTCCAGTCTCCACAAGTTCCCAGTATTCCTTGGATCGGAGAAAATTCTCCATCAACATACTCCAGTGATCGTAGTGACCATCAAAGCGAGGGATTGCTGGTTGTATGAAGTTTGATGTCTCTTCGCTCATCTCTTCACGCAGGCAACTCAATAGTTGTGTTTCTCTCTCTTCTCTTTGATCTAGTAAAGGCTCTGATACCACTTTGTTGTGATTTCTTCAAGGTAAATATCAGATAACTTAAGCAAAGAGAACTTCGATACAAAATGATGGAGGAATTGGATATATTATTAAGGAAACAACTTGGCTATTATATAGCCTGTACAATGCATGAAATAAGGAAACAGGTGACTAAATCAAAAAAACATGCATAATGTAACAGCTGCACTAAATGCAGTTGCTGCACTAACCTATTAAGTAGGCATATTATTAGCAGAACTAGTAAAACATAAACAACCCTATCAGTTTCCATGGGTATTCCAATATCATGGGAAAGTTCCGGGCCTTTGATTTTTGGTGGGACCCACCTGAAATTAGGGGGCCAAATTGCTTTGGTCTACGGGACCACGAAAATTCCGGATCAGGTGATTTCAACCCATAATACAAGGCTGCTCGTCAGGAGTTTAATATTAAAGTATGCTCCCGTGAAACTTCTGTTTATAACATTAGCCCAAATACATTTATTAATCTATTGTAGGTTTCACTAGAAAAGCATTGCAGGACACAAGCAGTAGTGCTGCGATGGTTGAAATAAGGGAAATTTTTGACATTTTCCTTCTTTGGTTAGTTTGCTGTATCTAACATGTGCACTTGATTTCGATATCCATGCGTTTCAAAGAGATTGTAGTGTTTGTATTATGCATCCTTATACATGTATAATCAATAAAAAACACCTGTCCTCTTAATCCACATCTGGTTGTGGATATATTGCTTTGTATCTTATATATGGAGCATTCTAGTTAAATGACAAACACAAAGTATTGCAATTTGAACTTTAAGCACATATGTGTTGGATGATATGATTGATGTTCAATTAACTGAATGGTTGATCCCAGGTTCTTTTAGAAGACGTTGTGAAAACTAAACGATGAGAAACTTTCTTCTATTCAATGTTGTGCCCTAGTTTTGATGTTGGTAGGTACCAGTTAAAGATTTTGTTACTTGATGGAGCGCTGTTACTTTCATTTCATGGCCCGTCATCCGTTCTACCCATTAGTGTACTGTAACATAACATGCGGTATTTCTTTTTATCCACACGTTAGGCTATACACATCTTAAACATGTTACGTTACTATTTGAAACTGCATTTTCATATTTATGCATCGTCTGTGTTTTTTTCGTTTGCTGTTTTGTCCAGTATGGCGTTTCTTACCTTTTTTTATTCTATTTGGTTGAACCGACATGTTTCAGTCCAGTACTTATATAAAACATTAAGGTAGCCTTTTTCCGGTTCACGATGAATTCCGCGTCGGACGTAAACCCAACCAAACTGTTATTTAAACCAAACGGTGAAATTTTATCCGTTCACGTTACGTCCGAAGCATCCACTTTCGCGTTTGAAGCGTTCCACGTGAAGGATAAAATTTTCCTTTTCTTTTTTCTTTTGTGTTGTCCCTTTCGTAAAATGATTGCATTCTCCTTTTACACACTTGTTTATTCGGTCCATTTCGATTTTGAAAAGCACCCTAAATAAACATCCAAATTTCATTTTTTAAGCAGAGTAGGATTAACCCACCAACTATAACCACAACAGTAAAAATTAGCTGAATAATATGATTATTTAAACTGTAATAAATTAGTACGTATGAGCAGTGCATGGTAAGTGAAAAATTGTTTCTTTCGAAGGCACATGTACATTATTTTCACAGCCACTTCCCTATATTTTAAACTTAATCGCAACTTCCCTTATACACTCTGACTGATCAAACTTTTCTTAAATTGGGTACCTTATGTGCACGTTTATATAGTAAATAACATAACATATGAGAAGTGGGTTAGACCCCACGAGGCACGATTCAAATCCACGATCTCTTGCATACTTTTAAGGTGTTTTTACCAGTTTGGGCAAGGTTTCATGTCACTAATAATTTTACATTGTACTTACGTACCATCCACGTTCTTCCATCTACATACATACATTTCTACTGACTACGTTTGTTCCATAGAGTTACACTGAAAACAAAATTATGAACCTAAACAATATTATACTGCTATACAATTAATCAACCAAATCAACCAACATTACGATTGCCGTAAATAAGAACAATTTGTCATGCCTCCTGTCTGTAATACATTGTATGCTGTATTATATGTTTTTACAGTTTTTCATTATTTTTGGATTTTTAATGTATTAATAATATGTTGTCACCCAGCAATTTGCAATTTGTTACCCGGCAATTTGATGTAATAAATAATCTATCACCCAGCAATCTGTTACCCAGCCATTTGATATGATATATAAGAACAATCTGTCATCCAGCAACTCAGTTTTTCATTGTTTTTAGATTTTTGATGTATTGATAATATGTTGTGTTATAAATTGGGCTAGGAATCCGAAACAAAATTCGGGATATCAAAATTCGTTATCCCTCAATAATAAATTTTTCCATTTTGCAGACTCCCTGTGACCATGCATTCTGTTTGGCATGTGCAAGAAGTGAACCTAGCGTCTTCAATTATTTGGAATATTGCAAAGGCCTCCACTTCAGTGGGTGTGGGTGCTTCAATTATATTAAACTGCTTCAATATGGAACCAATGCTTGGAAACTGTAGTTAGGTAACGTTAGATCTCTCCTCAGTTTATTGCAACAAGTTATGTTAGTGAAACCAATCAATTATTTGTTAACTTGAAAATACTGAAGTGTTGCTGTAATTTATATGTCATCTCTGTTTTCTTTGTTTTGATTGAATAGGAATATGTCCAGCTATCAAAATCTTATATGCCGCTAAAGAAAATATTGACAACAGTATTGTTTAACGGTATTAATAATTTTGGCGTGATATATATCATTTTCATTGTATGTTTGATGAATTATACATTTAGACGCAACAAGCTGAAGGCTGTGGATATGCTGAACAATGAACTGAAACCATTTCAACCTTCACATCTGCAAGTTCTCAGGGAGTTTGTTCAACATTTTACTCTTCCAGCCAGGCACTACGAGTTTGTTGACACACTTTTCTTGTGTCATGGTGACTCCCCAATGTGATTGGTGGAAATAAGGGGGACCCATATGGGCCCTCCTGATTTCCACCAATCACAGCCCAAAGTCACGGTGACACACATGAAAAGTGTGTCAACAAACTCGGACTCCCAGCCAGAAATTATGTTTTTTTTTCTTTTTTTTTGGCCAAGGGCAACAAAAAGAAATATAATACTTGTTCGACTAGGGCATCGAATACCGTCGGACCGGCCCTGTGTGTAGCAATGACCACTTACTAACAACTAGGTAACTATTTATTGATAGGTTCAAACAAAGGTTTAACTACATGTATAATGAAAGTAACTCACTAACAACTCACTATCTTCCATTCAAAATAAAATAAACCAAAAAAAAAGACTGTTGGAAAAAAAAGCTTCGAGACACGGATATTTCTGTAAATGGCGACAGGTACTTCTTTCTTGACCTTCTTCATCTCGCTCTCCTCAAAATCCCTCTTTTCTCTCTTCTCTTTCCATTTTCTCTTCCTCTCAAGTGCCTGATTTTGCCACGCGTGGATCTACCCCGTCTCTCCTTCGTCACTTCCATATATAAGCTTTCCCGAGCTACAGATCTGAGCAATTTCCTCCTAATTTCTATGCCTCATCACCCCTACGTACTCGCAACAACTAGATCCGTCTCACTTAACTTGCCTTTACAGTTCGTTGACCTTCAACTGGATGTCAACGTTATGTGGGGTTACTGTCACTAGCGTGGAGTGAAATTGGAAAGCAGCAAATCTCAGATAGCTGGAGTGGTCTCGCGTCTCGACTTCGGTTTGTGATGGTTCTCTCTGCTTTTTGGGTATTCAATGTTTTTCCTTTTCTCGTCTAGCTGGTAGTACTCGTTAACTGTTTTGCGATTTCTTGTTGTATGTACTGTGTGGTGTTTGGTTGTTCTTCACTGGTTATTGCTCAGATTGTTTATGGAATCTTGTTGTATGCCTGGACTCAGAATCATTTTGCTATGATTTTCTCTTCTTCGTTGTATAATGGCACACACGAGATGCTCGCTCTGGCACTGATCGTGCTGTTGTGTTACGGTGGAGGAATATCTGTGTAGTTTTGGTTCTAGCGTACGACTATGTAATGGTTTTTGGAATCAGGATGTTTATTGTGTTGTTGTGGCTTCTCTGGTTCGGTGAAGGTGATCTGGAATCATGCCTGACGTTTTAGCAACTCATGGAAGCGTTCAGCTCAACTGTTGCTGATCATTTGCCAATTTTCCTCCTCTCCGAGCTGGATATTCTCGACACACACTGGCTGCTAACATGTCAAATTGGGTGAGCTTGGCCTTGCTGTCAAGTCTAATCACCATGCTATGTAATCATGTCAAAGATGATGGTGAGAAAGCTACGTTAAAGGGCTTCCATGCTTACTATACCACTGTTTTGTGCCCTGTGCCTTGCTTCCTGTACCATGCCAATACGAGTTTGTTGACACTTTTTTAACGTGGGTCACCATGACACAACTAACGGTGTTAGTGGTGTGAGGCTATGATTACCCCCTGAATTCCACCTTTTTGATCCTAGCCACACAATCACTAACACCGTTAGTATGTCATGGTGACACACGTTAAAAAAGTGTCAACAAACTCACTCTCGTACCATGCTAGGGATGCCTCGCTAAACGGGTGTAGTTAGGCTGTACTTGTTTATGTTAGGCACATGTATGTTATTTTGATACTGTGGATCATTTTAATTATGTGATTGTGTAATGCAACTCAATATGTGACTCCCTGAGTGCAACAGTGGACGACCCACGTAAAATGCGATGATGGTGGACGATTCACCTTAAAAACCGAAACAGCTAACTGCTAACTACAGTCACATGTACAATCCTGTAATTTTATTATTAGTAATAATAAAAGAGTGTTACTGATTGTGGGTTGTTCTTTTATGTATATCTAACTTCATCAACAAATATTCTGCTATTAGGTTTTTCTTCTATGTTTATACATAAAAGTACTATGATGAAATTTTATAGTTTCTATACAAAGATATATAACTTTAGTATTAATTTAGTTATACATGATCCAAGATTTGTAAGTCAAATCATGTTTACGATTATCATCAGGGAATGTTTCAATGCATTTTCTTTATTTTACCGAGGTCAATGAAATCAAATACCAATTTTAATATATCATTTTTCTATACTCATCATCCACTCAGTATATTTAATACTTCTCTACCATCTCTAATAAGTAAAGAAGAATGAAATTAAAGTTGATAAATTAATCACTACAATTCTACTTTGTACACATAGTAAATAAATAGAAAATTAACAAAATAGATCAATATTATCATCGGCAAACCAAAATGCATAACCGGGAACTTCACAATTGCCCGTATGCGTAGCACGGGCCACATATTAGTAGATAAAGGGGATATCTATCTGGAAGAGGTCCACCTGATGTTCTCGGTGGAGAGGAGGAAAAATGGAGATACCATTATAACTTGAATGTTGAGATAAACAAGTGGATAAGTATATCAAGTTTAATGCATAAATCTTGAGTAATATGAACAGACTTGAACCAATATGAATACTTATGAGTTAATCAAAACAAGAATCATAATTAGCCCACTCTAAAAAAAATCCACGTTTCCACATTTTCCTCTTATTATGTAGTAATGGGTATAATACGTTGGGCTAATGAACATATTATTATTTACAGTCTTCTTATAAGCAAACAACACCATTGAATTTGTAGTTTATTTGACCAGGTCTTTCTCTTATGAATTTGCAATTTGGAAGTTCAAAAACATGAAAATTTGGTGAAAAACCATTTGACTGTCTTACTAATGCATGCAAATAAATCTTTACTCCGCTCCACACTTATACAGGTTCAATCAGAAATATGCAAGTAAAAGAAGTCTATAGTTTAATCCAAAATGGAGCAGGAAATTCTCAACAAATCAATTACTGACAGCTTTGGTAATAACTGTTAAATATTTCAACTTATTTGAGCAACAATCAAATGATCAATTATAAAACTATAAGTCCAGATATAACATCAATTGATTTAGACGAGAAGATACCGTAGGAAATTGAATAAATAATTAAAACCATACCTGATTTTTCTTTAGAGATCGTGCTGATAACGTGTTATAAAACAAACACAGAACAAAAGAGATAAAGGAGAAAAGACATTTTTATTCATTCAGATATGTACATATTTTCTATTACATTGGATCATTTATATATAGGCTCTGGAGCTGGTGATTAATTTATCCCTATGATGTGGGACTAAACAAAAAATTACAAAAGCATATTCACTCTTATATATATTACAACATATATATATATATATATATATTACAACAAAATTATATTATTTGTAGTATTTTGTATTTTAATTTCTTCTTCATCGTGATTTTTACTTGTTTGAAAATCTTCATCAAAAGATACATGTAAGCTTTCTTCAATAGTATTAGTTCTTTTATTAAAGATTCTATATGTCATACTTCGATCTGAATTACCAATAAAATTTCCTTCATCGGCTTTTGGATTGAATTTTTCTAAGTTATCTTTTGTGTTTAGTATAAAACATTTTGAGCCAAACGTTCTAAAATATGAAAATTTAGGTTTCTTTTCATAAAACTTTTCATAACAGGTATTTTTTGTCATTGGTCGTAGTGTTACTCTATTTAAAACATAACAATCTGTAGCTACTACTTCAGCTCATAATTGCTTAGGTAAACCACTACTATTTAACAAAGTTCTAGCACATTTTTGTAAGGTTCGATTCTTTATTTCTAAAACACCATTTTGTTGTGGTGTTCGTGGGATAGAAAAATTATGACTTATTCCCTTTTTGTTACAAAAATCGTTAAATAATTCATTTTCAAATTCACCTGCATGATCACTAAGAACGTTTATGTTTTTTAGATCTAATAGATTCATTATTTGTTTGACAAAAATTTTGAATATTCCAAAAGTATCACTTTTATGTTTTAAAATCAACGTCCAATTATATCTTGAAAAATAGTCAACTATTATAAATACATATTTATTATGATTTAACGAACGTGTTTGAGTAGGTCCAAACAAATCTAAATGTAATAGTTCTAAAGGTTGCTTTGTTGAAATATTAGTTTTTGATTTAAATGAACTCTTTTTCAATTTACCAAATTGACAAGCATCGCATAAATTGTTTATTTTGAAATTAATTTTTGGTAGACATCTAATTAGCTCATGTTTTGCTAATTTGTTAATATACTTAAAACTTACGTGACAAAATCGTTTATGCCATAACCATGGATCATCATGATCAACAATTAAACATAAATCTGAATTTTGCTTCATTTTCATATTTAAAACATATATATTTCTATTTCTAAATCCTTCAGAAATTAAATTTTTAGGAATATAAAAAAAATAGTGCATTTATCTTTTTCAAATCTAATTTGAAATCCTTTATCACAAAGTTGACTAATACTTAAGAGATTATGCTTCAAAATTTTAAGTAACAAAACATTAGAAATAAAAGGAGAATTGGATATACCGATATTGATGACTTCACCAATGTCAATGACGTATCCTTTTGAATTCTCACCAAAAGTCACTATGCCACCATCCATATATGTTATATTCGATAGCATGTTTTTGTTCCCGTCATGTGCTTGGAGCAGCCACTATCTAGAATTCACTTCTCTTTTTGTCTTGGTTTGGGTACCTGTAAGATAGGAAGTTTTAATTGGTACTCACTTCCTCCGTTAGGGTCCTAAATGTTAGGCAGAGAAGGCATCCACACCCATGTGGGTTTGGGGCCTTTAAAGACATATTTTGAATTATGAACAATATTTTATAGAAAAAAAATTAATATGCTTTTGTCTAATAAGTTTATTGTTGGTTTTTGGAATCCATATTTTTACCTCCTTAGGTATATCTACATTTTTATTGAAATATCTCTTTTTCACCTTTTTATAAAGTAAACTGTAATTTTTAGTTTTTGAATCCTTTTTGAAACCCAATCCGGTTCTATATCCCGAAGGCTTTGCAGTTTTGATCAAATAATCTAAATTTTGTTTCCCTCTATTAAATTTTGAAACATTTGTATTGATCTTTTCCAACTCACATTTGAGTTTAGAATTTTCAGATAGAGAAATTTCTAGATTACTATTTAAAGTTGTTTTTTTAATCCAAAATATCATTATTTTCTAGTTTAACTTTTCCTTATTCATTTGATACTAATTCATTTTCAGAAGTTAACTCTTTACATTTATTTTGTGTATTTTCTAGTTCTTCTTCTAGAATGGTTTTCTCATCTTTCAAATGACCTATTTCAATTTCCATTCTATTTATTCTAGCTAATAAATCTTTTTTTTATTTCTTTTGCTCTCTAAGTTTATCATCTAATTCCATACTAATTTCGAAGATTTCATTATAAGTAAGTTCAGGACATACCTCGTTTGTGTATGCCATAAAGCACACATTCGCATGTTCTGTGTCACTGTCGCTATCACTATCAGATGAGGAAGAGTCAGAGTGATCCTATGTAACTTGAAAGGCTCTTCTTTTCTTCTTAAACATTTCATTTTTCTGCTTCTTCTTCTCATTGAGGATCTTTGGACAATCTTTCATCATATGACCAAATTCGTCACATTCGAAGCATTTGATAGTTGTTTGATTTGTTGAGCCTGGTTTTCCATTATTATAAAATTTGGTCATTTTTCTGAATTTCTTGAACTTTTTGTAGTTCTTGGCTATAAACACTATTTCTTCCTCGTCCAAGTCAGAATCCTTAATGTTTGCCGGAAAAGCTATATTTTTCTTTTCAGTATTTTGTTCCTTTCTAGCCTACAAGTTAGCTTCATAGGACAACAAATTTCCAATTAACTCTTCAACTTTTAGTTAAGAAAGATCGTTTGCCTCTTCTATGGCTAAAACTTTTCTTTTCAACTCATTAGTTAAAGAGTTCAAAATGCGTGTAACTAGATCAAAATCAGTGAACTTGATCCCAAGTGCCATTAGATCATGCAGAATGGTTTGAAATCTAGTATACATATCGCTAATAGACTCAGTTGCTTTCATTTTGAAAGATGAAAACTGATTTTGCAAAATTGATATTATTTTTTGTTTGACTTTAGTAGTGCCTTCATGAGTGATTTGCAAAGTACGCCATATATCATAGGCAGTGGTGCACATCATGACACAGGAAAATTCATTTTTATCTATTGCACGAAATAAAACATTCATAGATTTTGAATTGTTAGAAGCTACGGTTTTTTGAGCATCGGTCCATGCACTCAATTCAGTAGTTGGTGCTTCATATTTATTTTGAGTGGCGACCCAAATTTCTAAACCATTTGCTTCCCTAAAAATCCTCATTCGAGTTGACCAATATGCATAATTGGATCCATTGAAAAGTGGGGGACGTTTTGTGGACCGTCCTTCTTGAAATATACCAATACTTTCCATATCAAATGATGCAAATAAAAGTTACTATAATTTGATCTAACCTTGCTCTGATACCAATTGAAAGTCTATATGTGGATTCATGTGTGACTAACTACAGCAAGTAAAGTGATAACAGCTAGTAAATAATAAATTAAGTAAAGTAAGAAGCAATCACACCTTCCGTCCTACATCCAGTCTCGAAGCTCCCATTCGGCTTTCTAACTATCAAAAACTGTCATCGCTTAGCCTGAAGGAATATGCTTACAGATGAAAAGATGCTTTGACAATAGTGTGTTCTTCACAATATGTATTTTGACCGAATCGTACAGTAATCTCCAATAATCTCCTTGTAATGATATAAGAGTTGAATAACTTGGAATATAGAAGAATTTGTGTGTAAAACGGAAAGCTTTTAGAGAGATATTGAATATAGAGAACTTAGAAAATATAGAATAGATTCAGAGAGATTGGGTAATTGAAATCCTTCAATCTACGATATATATAGCAATTGAAAAAAAAAATGAAGGGATTCAACGTTTGGGAGTAAAACTTTTCGTTTAAATAGTATATCCATTGAAAACTTAATTTAGGATTTAAAGGAATAGTTGTGACTTTTCAAAACAAAGAGAAACCCTTTTAGAAATAGGCAGTCGTTTCCCAGGACAGACGTCTGTCCATATTATCAAACGTCTATCAATATATTCTGGACATATTTATAATACACTAATAGACGTCTATGGTTTCAGGAAAAAATTCCCGAGACTTTGAACATACATCTATCACGTACGGAAAATGTTTGTGCTGAGGCCAGGAAAATTTCCTGAACCTTGTATCAGACGTTTATCATATATGAACAGACTTCTATACATAAACAAATTGCTATATATATATATATATATATATATATATATATATAGAAAGCTCATATGAATTCAAGGAGATTGTAAATAAAACTAATACTCAATACCTAAATATATTTTCCTAATGAAGCCTTTGAGTATGTCTTGTGTTCTTGTATATGTCTTCATCTCCTCCTTGTATGTTTCCTGCAAGATTATACAATATACTATATATATTGTATGTGGTCGTATAGTTGTCGTCATTAAAAGCTTAAAACAGAGGATCTAACAGTATGCATTGAGTATTATTCCCAATTGTGATTTACCATATTATCACTAGACCCGCTGCCATCCCTAAATTATGTTTTCCAATAGATTGTACAAGAAGAACGTGTTAGAGGGATTACACGCATAAAGGAGGAGAAGCCCGAGGTTGCTGGTTTTGCTGTGCGCATGGAGACTCGACCAAAGCCGTACCTTGACAAGGAGGATGACAGCGAAGCAGAATTGAGATGAAACGGTTGTAACAACCCGAATTTTTATAACATGTTAAAACAAGAAATCAGGGCAGAATTAAATTACAAGTTAAGAATCAATGGGAACGGGTTACGCCATTACGTTCGTCTCGAAATTCTGCATGAAAACGAGTCCGAAATTTCGTAAATCGGAGTCCGTATGACCAAGATATGGCCCATAGAAGATTTCAGAAAATTCAAAATTCAGCCCGAAATTCAAATTCAGCCAGAAACAGATTGGGCGGGAAAATTTCCCGCCCAGCCCCAGGTCGACTGGGGGGTCGACTGGGGAGTCGACCTGCCCCAGCCTCAGGTCGACTGGGGAGTCGACCTGGGTGTCGACCTGGGGGTCGACCTCCCTGGTCGGACCCTGTTGGTCTGGTGCACCAGTTTGCTCCTTTGGTCTGTTTACTTGGCCTGTGACGGGATTTGATGGTTCAGATCTAAACTAGGGTTAATCCTATGGCCTAAACTAGTCTCTACACCTATAAAAACACCCTAAGACCTAGCCTAAACCATCACAAATCATCCTAACAACTAAATTCTGCCAAAATGCTCCCTTATCATGGCCTCCATCTTCATCTTGAGAGCTTCTAAGGCAAAAAGGAGCAATCTTTCTTCATCAAATCAAAGGAGCTTATTCTCAAGGCTTCTAGTGTTGCTACATCATTCCTAGAGCTTCTACAATGTCTCTATCTTGTTCTATTTGGTTCTAGTTCTCATAGCCACGCTTTGTAAGCCCCGCTCTACTCTTATATTTAAACTATGAAGTTAATATGAACATGTAGCAAGTTGAAATGGGATTTTTGGTGTAATACTTGTCTTGGGGCTATATTTGTATGCATAGATCCATTTATGACTCTTTTGATATATGATTGTGGAACTATCATGAACCTAGTACCGTTCACTTTGATTTTTGGGTAGAAAGCTATGAGCTTTGTTTGGGGATTATGTATAATGCAACATAGAACCCTCATAACCTTGATGTCAACTTGCCTATGATGTTGAACTACATGCTATCCACAAGTTTATCACCCTATGTCAACTATTATCATGTTATCACCTTTGCCTATGATGTTGAACTACATGCTACCCACAAGTTTATTTGCTAAGTTTGATGTCATACATGTTTTGAGGCCAATAATCCTATATGCTAGTTATGAAGAACACCTTTGCCTCAAATATCATCATGTTTAACTTATGACCAACTTTACCACCTTATGCCCATCTTGGTCATATTTTTATGTTCCTTGATTCACTTGTGTTGATGCGAATTTACGTGCGAATGGGAATACGTTATGGGTAGTTAGGCAAACTTGAAATGACATGAAAAACATGACTTGAAATGTGACATGAAACTTGATTATGCTTGAAAACTTGAATGTGGTCATAACATGTAGAAAACCATAAAGTGGCCAACTCGAGGTTGGGTTGAGTTTGTAGCGTAAATCTGCCCGGAACCGCCCGGCAAATCCAGTGGCTACAAACAATAGGACCCAATGTGAGAAGTTGGTCACATCGCGCTTGAAACCCGAGGTTAGACTAGGTTGTGGTGTAAAGCTGCCCGGAGCCGCCCGGCATATCCAGTAACCACAACAAAGTCTAATGTGAGAGGTTGGGTGCATTAAATTAATTAGTGCCACATGTTAGGGTTAAGTCATGAGCCACTTGGATACACTTAACCAACTTGAAACATGATTGGATAGGGTTAACCACACTTAACCCTTTAGAAACCCTAGTTACGTGGTCCTTTTCAGCAGTAACCCTCTTGGATGTATCACGATACCCTAGGGACTAGGCTAGGGTGGGGCACGATTACTGGGCTGATTGTAAGCGACCAGAAAGACGGCTGAGTAGGTGCGCCGGTGTAGGTTCATGCAGACTATGGTCGTGCACTTAGTCCGGAGTTGAAAAAGAAGACACGGGCACCAGTAGGTTTAGACTGTGCGTGCTTGATTCGTGTCAGTGGTTGGCACCCTAGGGCTTGATACACCCTAGGGTGGACCTAGCACAGTTTGACTACATTTCGTGATTGGGCCGTATGACACCGACACTCTACGAGTTAGGCTTATAGGAAGCCGATCGACTAGACCGTGTAGTTGGACCTTGACTTGGGTCATCTCATGATATTGGGCCAAGGGATCATTTCTTGTTTATACTTGACATGGGTTGGAATACTAGTACTATTGGTGCAAAACTAAACCTTATATATGCGATGCCACACTTGATCTACCTTGTTATCTATTTATCATGCCAGTTAGTTACCATCTTTATGTTTCATCTCAGTTTCTCATGTTTAGTAAACTTCATTAGTTTTTATACTAATAGTAGGTAGGACTTACCAGTCTTTATGACTGACCCTTTTTCTTTCGCCTCTTTTCTTCCGTTCCCTCCCCCCCCTCCCCCAGGTTCTCAGGGAGGGAACACTAGTGCTTAACTTGGACATTTGGCTTGCTTTCTTGACAGCTCATGTACGGTTTGGACTTGAGCTTGCTATGACTTCACCACATCTATCTTGGGGATAGTTCACTTTATGTTATTTTCAGTTTATGTTTTCTAGACCTGGTAGTTGGAAAATAATGACTAAGTACTTTGATGTAAGTTGACTATTTGGTTTTGAAATGATGGTTTTTAAATTTCTACCGCTGCTTTACTTATTTATTTATCTATGTTCTGTCTTGTGATATCTCTGTGCATATTTACCTAGACAACATCCCTCCAAAGCTAGTGCATTCTCTCGTGAATGGCCCTGGCAGAGGTGGGGTGTTACATTTGGTATCAGAGCATGAGGTTTACTAGACCGGACAAAAGTTTTAAAAACCCTTTTGAAAAACTATTTTCAAAACCAATTAAGTATTTTTCCAAGGAAAGTCTAGTTTATTTTAAAAGGCTATTCCCCAAAAGCCATTAGCACTATCCTTTGTTTCCTCGTTCTAAATCTATCTTTTCCTTTTTCAGCATGGCCGATCTTAACCTTCCCGAGGGAGTACCCATACCCGGATGGTTCCGAAGGTACTTGGAAGCTAGGGCCAACGATGCGGGCCCAGCAAACACTCCCACTCCTCCTCCCGTACCTGAGGTTCCTCCTCCTCCTCAGCGTCCACAAGCGGATTTCGCGAAGATTTGCAAAGACTTTAAGGCGATGGGTGGCAAGAATTTTGTAGGGACAGAGACTTATGTTGAGGCAAGAAACTGGTTAAAGGAAACTGAAGATCTTTTTGCTATCTTTGAAGTAGAAGACCGTAGGAATGTTCTGTTAGCAGTATGGCAATTGAAAGAGGAAGCTGCTTATTGGTGGGAAGTCACCAACGCTACTAGGCCTATAGAGACTTGGGCCGACTTTAGGATGAGGTTTGGGCTTAAGTTTCTATCATCTGCTGAGGAGAATCTGCAAATGGAGAAGTTTATATCTTTGAAGCAAGGGGACATGACCGTGAGGGAGTATGTGAATAAGTTTAACCAGCTTGCTCGATTCGGTTTAGACATGGTTAACACACCTCAGAAGAAGGCTCTACGCTTTGCTCGAGGATTGAATGAGCCATTGCAAGGATTGGCCATGTCTCATATACCCATGGGGGCCACTTTTGAGAGCTTAGTGGATATGGCCTTGCTTCAAGGAGATGATAAGAATGGCAAGAAAGAAGTTAAGCTTAATGAGACTCAAACCAAGAAGGCGGACTCCAAGTGGGGAGGCAATCAGAACAACAAGAACAACAAGGGTAACAAGGCCAACAACAACAAGGCAAGGGAGACAAGGAAGTGCAACTTCTGTGGGATCACTGGACACATAGCCAAAGATTGTAGGAAGAAGAAGAGGAAGTTAGGAGAATGCTTTCATTGCGGAGAGTCTGGACACTACAGTAAGGATTGCCCAAAGAAGCAAGGACATGGGCAAGGACAGACTCAGCGGGCAGGACCTTCTGGAGGGCAGATGCATGCTCTCAACACTACTCCAGCTCCGGACCGAGGTAGTATTTCTGTATAAAGCCTTGTTTACATTTCTGGTTTTCCTGTTCGAACTTTATTTGATTCTGGCGCATCGCATACCTTTATTTCTTCTGACATTGTTGAATGTTTGCACCTAAGTACTAGTCTAGTTGAGGATCCAGTTAGTGTTTCAAATCCAATTGGGGGTTCCGCCCATTTATCTATGATTTGTATGGATTTGAGGATTTCTATCTTGACCGTAGAATTCACATGTAATGCTTATGTTCTCGGGTTCATGAGATACGGGTTGATTTTGGGCATGGATTGGTTGTCCAGTTATGGAGCCATTCTCGATTGTGAGCATAGGGTAGTGAGGCTTATGACTCGCCATGGCAATACCCTAGAGATTTCTTGTAACCCTCTGGATCCCGTCATGTTATGTTATCTTGAATCCCTCGACTCGTCTATTGACAATCTTCAATCTGTGAGGGTGGTCCGAGAATATCCTGATGTTTTTGATGAGGTGAAGGGGTTACCTCCTAAACGAGAGATAGACTTCCGTATTTATCTTGTTGATAATGACAAGCCAGTTTCATTGCCTGTTAGGCACATGGCCCCGCGAGAAAGAGGAGAGCTTAGCAAGCAAATCAAGGAGTTGCTTGAGAAAAATTTCATTAGGCGAAGCATTTCTGAAAGGGGTGCTCCTGTGGTATTCGCTACTAAGGCAGATGGTTCGCTTCGTCTATGTGTTGATTATCGTGAGTTAAACAAGCTGACAAAGAAGAATAGGCACCCGTTACCGAGGATTGATGATCTCTTTGACCAGCTTGTAGGTGCTTCTGTTTTCTCTCAACTCGATCTAGCCACTGGATTCCATCAGCTTAGAGTGGCTGAGGATAGTATTGATAAGACTGCGTTTAGGACTCCAGATGGATTCTTTGAATGGCTTGTCATGCCGTTCGGTTTGACTAATGCACTCGCATACTTCGTTGATTTGATGAGTAGGGTGTTTAGGGAGTTCCTTAACAAGTTTGTGGTTGTCTTCGTGGATGATATTCTAATCTTCTCTAAGGACGAGGAAGAGCATGCTATACATCTCAAGGAGGTTATGGATACGCTTAGAGCTCATCAGTTAAAAGCCAAGTTCTCCAAATGCCATTTCTGGAGAAGGGAAGTTCGGTTCCTTGGGCATATAGTTTCTAAGAAGGGCATAGCTGTGGATCCCGCTAAAGTAGTGGCGGTACGAGACTGGAAAGTTCCCAAGAATACAACTGAAGTGAGAAGCTTTCTCGGTCTGGCAGGATTTTATAGGAAGTTCATTAAGGACTTCGCTAAGATTTCAGCCCCTCTCACTAAGTTAACGAAGAAGAGCTTAGTCTTTGCATGGGACTTAGAGTGTGAGCTTGCTTTTCAAAGGCTCAAGAAAGCCCTCACCACAGCTCCAGTTCTAGCATTACCCGATGGAGGGAAGTTGTTTACCGTGTACACCGATGCATGTGGCACGGGATTAGGCGTTGTCCTGATGCAAGAAGGGATAGTAATATGCTTTGGGGGTAGGCAACTCAAAGTTCATGAGAAGAACTATCCCACTCATGATTTGGAGTTGGCGGCGATCGTCTTTGCACTCAAATCTTGGCACCATTATCTTCTAGGTGAAAGGTTTGAGTTATATACTGATCACAAGTCGCTCAAGTACCTCTTCTCGTAGAAAGATTTGAACCTAAGGCAGCAGAGGTGGATGGAATTCTTGGAATCATATGACTTCGATATAGCTTATACCCCTGGCAAGGGTAATGTTATGGAGGATGCGCTAAGTAGAAGAAGGTTGACTTTGAGTCCCTTGTTTGTTGAGATGAAGAGCCTAGAGTTCTTGGCAACCTTTAATTTTGCACTTGCTGTTGAGTCGATGACTGGTTCGTTGGCATCCCTTGAGCTTAGACCTACACTTCTTGATCAAGTCGGGGCTTCACAGAGGGAAGACCCGCAGATAGTCGAGATCATGGACAAGTTGATTCGTGGTGAGACGTCAAGTCACCTCGCTAGATATACTATTGATGACAAGGGGTGGCTAAGGCGTGATGGAAGACTATGTGTCCCACAAGTGGGAGACTTAGTAAATAAAGTTCTTGAGGAGGCGCATCACTCGAGGATGACCATACATCCCGGAGGGGATAAGATGTACCGGGATATGAAGCGCATTTTCTTTTGGGATGGGATGAAAAAGGATGTTGCAGAGTTTGTTTCTAGATGCATTGTTTGCCAACAAGTAAAGGCCGAGTCGAAGAAGCCCGGTGGGTTACCGCATCCATTGGAGGTCCCGCAATGGAAGTGGGAAAGTATCTCTATCGATTTTGTGGATGGATTGCCGAGATCAAGGAAGGGGAACACTAGCATATGGGTCATAGTGGATAGACTCACGAAGAGCTCTCATTTCATTCCAGTAAAGAGCAAGAGGACCGCATCATGGCTAGCATCTGTTTATCTTCGGGAGATAGTGCGATTGCATGGAGTTCCTTCTAGCATAGTGAGCGATCGTGACCCAATCTTCACTAGCCAATTTTGGAATAGTTTGCAAGAAGCGATGGGTACGCGATTGAATCTAAGTACGGCCTATCACCCACAGACGGATGGTCAGACCGAAAGGGTGAATAGGGTACTAGAAGATCTGTTGAGGCTATGCATTCTTGACTTTGGTGGCACTTGGGAAGTCCACCTTCCTCTCGTAGAGTTTGCTTATAATAACAGCTACCAAGTAAGCATAGAGATGGCACCATTCGAAGCTTTGTATGGGAGGCCGTGCAAGTCACCAACATGTTGGTGGGAGACGACGGATAAGCCTATACTTGGGCCCGACATGATAAGGGACACATCCGAGAAGATTGAGTTGGTTCGAAGGCGGATGAAAGCTGCCCAAGACAGACAAAAATCCTATGCAGATAAGCGAAGGACAGACTTAGAGTTTGAAGTTGGAGATATGGTCTTCGTGAAGGTTTCTCCTTTGTGAAATGTGGTTCGTTTTGGAGCAGTTGGAAAGCTAGCACCAAGGTTCGTAGGACCCTTCCCTATCATCGAGGAGATTGGGCAACTGGCTTATAGGGTGGAATTGCCCGAGAAGCTGGCTGGAGTGCACAATGTCTTTCATGTCTCGCATCTTCGAAAATGCCTACATGAATCAGCCGAAGTAGTTGAGCCTAACATTCTTGAAGACGTGGAGGTAGAGAAAGAGGCAACCCTGAGGCGAGCTCCGATTCGTATCTTGGGAACGGAGATCAAGAAGCTGAGGAATCGAGAAGTCAAGTTAGTAAAGGTTCAGTGGAGTGAAGCCGATGAAGATGCAACTTGGGAAACCGAGGAGAAGATGCGTGGGCTTTATCCATTTCTTTTTGAGGGTACATTCTCAATCTCCTTTCCTAGTTAGCATATCTTTCTTTTGCTGTCCATGTTTATCTTGTTATCTCGTTAATCTTGTCATGAGAACCTTAGGTAGAAACCCTTTGGATGAAACATGTATTTGAAACATGTTATGGTTGATGGTTGCAAATGGTTGCAAGTGTTTGCAAGTGGTTACTCGTGGATGCATGATACACGTTAGGCACTAAGATCGGCTCACACACTTTCATATTGCATATGCATGAGTGTTTATGCTTATTCATGGATGAAACTTGTTATGCTATCACGTGGATGTTGCATATGAATGAATGTTATGTGCACTCATGTAGAGATTATAAATTATGTTAGGAATTTGCATACATTTGGACTCATTGCACTAACATATTCTGCACTAAGGAGGTTTACTGAGTCAGTAACTGCCTGATTTTCGCATTTGATAGGTGCATATACACACACTTTTGCATATGTTCATACAGCATTAGAAATCTTTTAAGGACAACGATTACTTGTGGATGATTTTTTGAGTAGATGGATGATGGATGGTAGGATACGTTCTTCCTAACTTGGAGATTCCGGGGACGAAATCCTTTAAGGTAGGGAGAATGTAACAACCCGAATTTTTATAACATGTTAAAATAAGAAATCAGGGCAGAATTAAATTATAAGTTAAGAATCAATGGGAACGGGTTACTCCATTGCGTTCATCTCGAAATTCTACTTGAAAACGAGTCCGAAATTTCGTAAATCGGAGTCCGTATGACCAAGATATGGCCCATGAAGATTTCAAAAAATTCAAAATTCAGCCCGAAATTCAAATTCAGCCAGCAACAGTTTGGGCAGGAAAATTTCCCGCCCAGCCCCAGGTCGACTGGGGGGTCGACTGGGGAGTCGACCTGCCCCAGCCTCAGGACGACTGGGGAGTCGACCTGGGTGTCGACCTGGGGGTCGACCTCCCTGGTCGGACCCTGTTGGTCTGGTGCACCAGTTTGCTCCTTTGGTCTGTTTACTTGGCCTGTGACGGGATTTGATGGTTCAGATCTAAACTAGGGTTAATCCTATGGCCTAAACTAGTCTCTACACCTATAAAAACACCGTAAGACCTAGCCTAAACCATCACAAAACATCCTAACAACTAAATTCTGCCAAAATGCTCCCTAATCATGGCCTCCATCTTCATCTTGAGAGCTTCTAAGGCAAAAAGGAGCAATCTTTCTTCATCAAATCAAAGGAGCTAATTATTCTTAAGGCTTCTAGTGTTGCTACATCATTCCTAGAGCTTCTACGACGTCTCTATCTTGTTCTATTTGGTTCTACTTCTCATAGCCACGCTTTGTAAGCCCCACTCTACTCTTAGATTTAAACTATGAAGTTAATATGAACATGTAGCAAGTTGAAATGGGATTTTTGGTTTAATACTTGTCTTGGGGCTATATTTGTATGCATAGAACCATTTATGACTCTTTTGATCTATGATTGTGGAACTATCATGAACCTAGTACCGTTCACTTTGATTTTTGGGTAGAAAGCTATGAGCTTTGTTTGGGGATTATGCATAATGCAACATAGAACCCCTCATAACCTTGATGTCAACTTGCCTATGATGTTGGACTACATGCTATCCACAAGTTTATCACCCTATGTCAACTATTATCATGTTATCACCTTTGCCTATGATGTTGAACTACATGCTACCCACAAGTTTATTTGCTAAGTTTGATGTCATACATGTTTTGAGGCCAATAATCCTATATGCTAGTTATGATGAACACCTTTGCCTCAAATATCATCATGTTTAACTTATGACCAACTTTACCATCTTATGCCCATCTTGGTCATATTTTTATGTTCCTTGATTCACTTGTGTTGATGCGAATTTACGTGCGAATGGGAATACGTTATGGGTAGTTAGGCAAACTTGAAATGACATGAAAAACGTGACTTGAAATGTGACATGAAACTTGATTATGCTTGAAAACTTGAATGTGGTCATGACATGTGGAAAACCATAAAGTGGCCAACTCGAGATTGGGTTGAGTTTGTAGCGTAAATCTGCCCGGAACCGCCCGGCAAATCCAGTGGCTACAAACAATAGGACCCAATGTGAGAAGTTGGTCACATCGCGCTTGAAACCCGAGGTTAGACTTGGTTGTGGTGTAAAGTTGCCCGGACCCGCCCGGCATATCCAGTAACCACAACAAAGTCTAATGTGAGAGGTTGGGTGCATTAAATTAATTAGTGTCACATGTTAGGGTTAAGTCATGAGCCACTTGGATACACTTAACCAACTTGAAACATGATTGGATAGGGTTAACCACACTTAACCCGTTAGAAACCCTAGTTACGTGGTCCTTTTCAGCAGTAACCCTCTTGGATGTATCATGATACCCTAGGGACTAGGCTAGGGTGGGGCACGATTACTGGGCTGATTGTAAGCGACCAGAAAGACGGCTGAGTAGGTGCGCCTGTGTAGGTTCAGGCGGACTATGGTCGTGCACATAGTCCGGAGTTGAAAAAGCAGACACGGGCACCAGTAGGTTTAGACTGTGCGTGCTTGATTCGTGTCAGTGGTTGGCACCCTAGGGCTTGATACACCCTAGGGTGGACCTAGCACAGTTTGACTACATTCCGTGATTGGGTCGTATGACACCGACACTCTACGAGTTAGGCTTATAGGAAGCCGATCGACTAGACCGTGTAGTTGGACCTTGACTTGGGTCATCTCATGATATTGGGGGGTTGGAATACTAGTACTATTGGTGAAAAACTAAACCTTATATATGCGATGCCACACTTTATCTACCTTGTTATCTATTTATCATGCCAGTTAGTTACCATCTTTATGTTTCATCTCAGTTTCTCATGTTTGGTTAACTTCATTAGTTTTTATACTAATAGTAGGTAGGACTTACCAGTCTTTATGACTAACCCTTTTTCTTTCGCCTCTTTTCTTCTGTTCCCCCCTCCCCCCAGGTTCTCAGGGAGGGAACACTAGTGCTTAGCTTGGACATTTTGCTTGCTTTCTTGACAGCTCATGTACGGTTTGGACTTGAGCTTGCTATGGATTCACCACATCTATCTTGGGGATAGTTTACTTTATGTTATTTTCAGTTTATGTTTTCTAGACCTGTGGTAGTTGGAAAATAATGACTAAGTACTTTGATGTAAGTTGACTATTTGGTTTTGAAATGATGGTTTATAAATTTCTACCGCTGCTTTCCTTATTTATTTATCTATGTTCTGTCTTGTGATATCTCTGTGCATGTTTACCTAGACAACACCCCTCCAAAGCTAGTGCATTCTCTCGTGAATGGCCCTGGCGGAGGTGGGGTGTTACAACAGTAGTTTATTTATGAAGAATTGTTATACAAGATGATACAAATTGTATAGAGGAGTCCTCTATTTATAATACAAGAAATAAATGTAAATATGCTTGAACAAGGGGCATGTAACCGTTGCTTTGTTAAAATGGACATGTGATCATTGCTTTGTTATAATAGGCATGTGATCGTTGCTTTGTTATAATAGGCATGTGACCGTTGCTTTGTTATAATAGGCATGTGACCGTTGTTTTCCCATTATTCTTTCTTTCCTTTATTACCGCCCCTCAAATTAGGGTTCGGGTTTACAACCTTAATTTTCCATTTGGTGGACTAATCTTGGTAAAGAGTACGCAATTTTAACCCGTTGTCATACTGGTGAAGATACAGGTAAGATCCAGGTATGAAAGTTCCATCTTTTACTTGGTATTTGTTTGTAACTCTTCGATTCCAAGTGCATCTCTGAATCTGTGAATTTTTTTGGCTGAGAATGATTTTGTAAGCATGTCGGCACTCTGATAGTAAGCTGGAATATGATTCACTTGTAAATTTTTCTTTTGAACTTGCTCTCGAACAAAATAGATATCGATTTCTATGTGTTTGGTTCGATTATGCTGAACAGGATATGCTGCCATGTAGATTGTGCTCAAATTGTCAGACCAAATTATAGGATTTCTTTTAGATGATAGTTTTAGCTCCTTTAACAATGATTGTAGCCATAAAATTTCAGTTGTAGTACTAGCAACACTCCTATATTCCGCTTTTGTACTTGATCTAGAGATGGTTGTTTGCTTTTTAGAGCACTAAGCAATAAGACTTTCTCCTATATAAATGCAATAACCAAAAAATGGTTTTATATCATCTATGTCAGTAGCCCATTATGCATCTGAATAAGCTGTAGTGTTTAAGTCTTTACTGCCTTTTAATGATAAGCCAAAGTTGATTGTTGCTTTCAAGTATCTGGGTATTCTTTTCATTGCTGTTCAATGCTCACTTCTGGGTTTCTACAAAAATTAAGATACTTTATTAACACTGAAAGAAATATCAAGTCAAGTTACAGTAGCATATTGTAATGCTCTTACAACACTCCCGTATTGTTTGATATTTGAGATAGCTTCCCCCGTTCTTTGACAAGTGTTGGTTTGATATCATAGGAGTTGGTTGGCCATTTGCTCCAATCATGCTTGTCTTATTTAGAAGATCTGTAATATACTTTCTTTGGCAAATATGAATTTCTTTATCTGATTTTATTGTAACTTCTATTTCAAGGAAATAAGATAACTCACTCAAATTTTTTATTGAGAACTGATTGTTCAAATAATCTGCCAATTTTATGATTTCAGTTTCACTGCTGCCTGTGATAATTAAATCATCCACATATATTAGTATTTAAGTGGTAGATGATTCACTGATTTTTGTGAATAGGGATGTGTCAGATCTGGTAGGTGAATAGCCTAGTATTGTCGAACTTACTTTAAGTCTTTCAAACCATACTCTGGATGCTTGCTTCAGACCATAGATTGCTTTATTCAGTCTACATACCAATGTTGGGTCTTGTGTATAGTTTTGTGGTTGTTGCATGAATATATCTTCATGTATATTCCCATTTAAGAATGCATTATTGACATCTAACTGTTTGATTTTCCAGTTATTGCTTAGTGCTATAGTCAATATAAGTTTAATAGTTGAGGGTTTTACCATTGGTAAGAAAGTTTCATTATAATCAAAACCAAATTCTTGTGTGAATCCTTTTGCAATAAGTCTTGCTTTATATCTATTAATGGATCCATTTGGACCCTTTTTCAGTCTGTATATCCACTTGCATCCAATTATATTCTTGTTGTTTGTTGGACTCACTAGTTACCATGTACAATTGTTCATCAGTGCTTGATATTCTTCATCCATTACATTTCTCCATTCTTTGTGTTTGAATGCTTGTTGATAACTATTTGGCTCTTCTTCAGTAATTACTATAGTATAAGTCTTTGGTTTGTATATGCCTCTTTTTGATCTGGTTATCATTGGATGTCCATTTTGATGCTGTGATGGTAGAGTTGGTGAGACATTTTGTCTACTGCTAGAGTTTTGATTGCTATCATTGCTGATTTCTTCTCTTATTCCTTATGATTGTCCGGAACTTGATTCTGTAGGTGATTGAATGGCATGGCTAGTTTTCTCTGGTAGATTATCCTTAGTTTCATTATCGCTGTGGTGATCTTCAGAGTTACTAGCATCCTTTTCACCATTCTCTTGATGCCATGTGTCAGCAGTGTTGTGCAAACCAGGTATACTAACCTTTGGATTATATATTTTGGATGTGCTTTGTATATCTGATCTGCTATAAGGGAAAATATTTTTTTCAAAAATAACATGCTTGCTACCAGACTTGTCTATACATCTAAACCCTTTTTGATTATTGCAATAACCTATGAACGTGCAGGGTTTAGATCTATAGTCAAGTTTATGATTATTATAAGGTCTTAAGTAAGGGAAACATAGACAGTTAAATGTTTTTAGACTGTTGTAATCGGGTTTGACATTAAATAGCTTTTCTAAAGGTGTTATATCTTTCAGTACTTTAGTGGGCATTCTATTGATTAGATGCACAACAGTACTGAAAGCATTAGGCCAAAATCTAAGTGGCAAAGATGCTTGATCTAACAAAGTTAAACCTGATTCAACTGTGTCTATGTTTCCTCTCAGTTATACCATTCTGTTCAAAAGTATAGGGACATGTTACTCTATGTATAATAACCCTTACTTTTAAAATAATCTGTCAGGGGTTTGTATTCAAATTCTCCATCAGATTGCATGACTTTAATTTGACAGTTTATTTGGTTTTCAAACATATTGATAAAACTGATGACAGTACTTTTAGTATCAGATTTCACTTTTAAAAAGTATATCCAAGTATATCTAGTGTAAGCATCAACAAATGATATGTAGTATTTGTATCCATGATCAGAAAATATAGGAGATGAACCCCAAATATCATTGGTAATTAATTGACCAGGTTTGGAATACATAGTTAATGAATTAGAAAATGGTAATTTGTGTCTTTTTCCCATCTGGCAATAAGTACATACATAAGGTAATTTTGCAGGAATAAATTTTATTTTATTTTATTACCATTAAGAATTTTTGCTACAATGCTAGCACTAGGATGTCCTAACTTATAACGCCATAAATCAAAAGTACTTCTAGTTTGATCAATATCAGTTATATCAGTTAGATTACAATGTAGGTGTTTATTGATAGTAGTATTGTAGTTGCTGAGATTGAATTCATATAGTTCCTTCACAGCATTACCCTGAAGAAAATTTCCCTAGTTATTATATCTCTAACTACACAATATTTAGGGAAAATTCAAAGTATACATTATTATCATTAGCAAATTGAGACATACTTATTAGGTTTTTCTTAATAGTGAGTACTCTTAGTAAATTATGCAAAGATAACTGCCTATTACCAACGATGCTACCAGTACCGGTATGAGAGATTTTAACACACTTACCATTGCCTATGCTTATAGTTTGATTACCATTGTATTCTTTGTTTCGAAGATTCAGGTTGTTCAGATTGTTGGTGATATGATGGCTAGATCCTGAGTCTGGATACCATGATTCATCTTGAATACGATCAACTTTCGCTTGTTCATTGTGGTTCCTTGTGTTGTCAGTATGATAAGTTGCATCTCCCTGTCTTTTTGCTAAATTAGAAGTGAAATTGGTGTTTCTTTGACTGTTGTTGCTGGCTTGGCTTGCTGAGTAGTTTGAATTATATCTGAAATAGCACTTGATAACAGTGTGGCCAATCTTCTCACATATTTGACAGTTCGGTCGGTTATTATTATTGTTACTCCAACGTCCACTTCCTATGGATGCGCGGTTGCCCCTCTGAAAGGTTTGCTCATTTCTGTAATTATTACTTATCTAATTTTTGTTATTGTCATTGCTTTTATTAACTGCATAGTTAATAGAGAAGTCAATTTCTTGAGCTTTCTTGCCTTCAGGCCTAGATTCATGTGCTAATAAAATAGAGTGAACATCATTAAGAGATGAGAATTCCTTTTGTAGGAAATTATGGCTTCTACAGCCTCATATTTTTGACTTAAGCCATTGAGAATAATCAAAATTTGTTCAGAATCTTGCACTTTATGGCCAATAGCTTCTAACATGTCACAAACAGGTTTAGTTTTGCTCAAATACTCTCTCATGGTAATGCTGTCCTTCTTTATTTTTTGCAATGGTCTTTTATTAAACATAACTTTAGCAAATGACTGGTTGTTGAAGGATTTTTCTATTGCTGTCCATATCTCGTTAGCACTTTTGCAGCCAATCACTTGTGGTAATAAGCATTGATTGGTAGAGGATAGTAGCCATGAACTGATTAAACGATCTTGGTTGTGGTATTCCATGTATTTTTCATTACTGACTATTTTCACTACAAAAAAGGGGTAATTTTCCAACCATCAGTTCCCTACGCCATCCCTACGCGGCATAGGCGCGACGTAGGGAAAACGTAAAAATATGTGAATGGGGTAGGGACTGCGTAGGGAATTCCCTACTCATTCCCTACGCCTTATATGTGGGTTGGAATTTACTTCATTGGTTATGAAATTAGGGTCAAAATAACCGCACCTGTTCAAATAAACCGCTCCAACGTAGGAATTTCAATCTGTTCATTAAAAATTACATGATCTTTTCATTCCATCAATTATTCACGGTAAAAAAAAACACTAAATCAATCTCGTTTAGCCGCCTTCGATTCGCCGCACGCATCGCCAGATCCCAGAGCCGCCTCTCCTTCATCGTCGATCCCCGTCCATCCCACGCCTCTCCTTCATTCGCCGCTCCTTCATCGCCAGATCCCGGAGCCGCCTTCGATTCGCCGCTCCTTCATCGATTATTCACGATAAACACAGTTGATCCCTCTTCCGCGTCGTCCCTCTATCGCGTCGTCATCTCCTTAGTCGCGCTGCTGCTTTTAGTGTCAGGTACCCTTCTTATTTTAAACGACTGATCAAAAATCAGATAATTTAGTATTTTTATGGAGTTCATTCACTTCGTATTCTTACCATTACCCTGGAAGGTTATATTGGATGGTTCTTAAACCTTGCTGCTGCATTCTTTCAGGGTAGAAAAATAGACAACTGTGTTTTGATGAATCCACCAACAATATTGGCTCAACCAGACTAAACATTCCACCTTGAAGCGTTATACTTCTGAAAATGAAATAATTTAACTTTATAGTATTGAAGAAAAAAAGCATAAAATAACATCTTCGAGTTGCATGGTTTTTCAAATCATAGAAAATATCATCAATTTACGCTTAATTATTTTTCTTCACACATAATCAATTATAGAAATATTTTTTAGCCTTAAACACTATCTGGATTTCCTTTTCTATTTTGGATGAAATGCCATGTTATTAGAGTACATTTTATAAACCATTGTAGGAATTAATATCTTTTATCTTAAACATTATGAAATATACACTTTTGTATTAAAGGAATTGTTACGGGAATATATTTTAAATTAATATTTATTATCAGTTATTCAAGATTAACTGTTTATAAAAGTAGATTTATTAATTATAATTAGGTAATCTTTTACATTAATTAGTTGAAATAGTTTCACATTTGAATTAGAAAAAGGTAAAAAAAAAACAATTAATCTGGTTTTCGAACTCCGACGGAGTGAACAGCTAGAACATTTAAGTTTTGCACCAACACAGGGTTCGATATGGCTTAGTCTTCGAAACTACGGACGTAGCCCTTAGCAAATTTTTCTAGGTTAAACTTGATAAGGATAATCAATTAGATCTGGAAAAATGAATGCAATCCTTTGGCAATCAATGCAACAATTAAATGTATTGCACATCATATGCTTCAGTCAATATTTTTACCTCAAAATTGTGAATGGTTATTCAACTTTGCCTAAGGATAATTGCTACAGTTTCATATTGATAAATCGTTACCATCATCTGCAGTCTCGATTTTGAGCTTTTCTGAAATCATTTATTCAATGTAGGTTGGTGTTTGCTGCATTTATTCGAATTGGGTCTTTTACCGTAGAAAAGTCATAATTGTAGTTGTTTGCAACTGCCAATAATGCTACATTTATATATTACATCCATGGTCTCACGTTATATATTGATCCTCTTATTGTTATTAAATCAATTTGGATTTAACATACTACACACAAAAAATTGAACCTATTGCAACACCTAGGCACACGGGTGCGGAGTTGTAAGATATATAATATACCATTCGCCATAACTTTATTCAGATCTCTTCCTTATTAGAACCTGCAGAATTAAGGACAAATATTGGTATTGATTTGGAGTAGTTGTCCGGTAGAGATTTTTGACATTTGAGATATCGATTTTTGTCCAGTAATTATATTTAGGGGATTTTTCCCACAAGGACAAACTCACCAAATTATTTGCCCAAAAGGACAACCACCAAAAAACTTGCCCAAAAGAACAAGTTTTAGTGCAAATGGTGAATTTCAGGGGGGTTCCATGTTTTCCCACTTTGCACTAAAACTTGTCCTTTTGGACAAGTTTTTTGCCCCTTGTCCTTTTAGGCAAGTTTTTTGGTTTTTTTGTCCTTCACAATTTTTTCCTGTTATATTTATGTATCATTTTTTTTTAAAATTCGTTGTGAGTTATAACCATTAGTTCTCTGGTAAATTCGTTGTTAAGACAAATTACTTTGCAGTGAGAAATACTAAAGCACAAAACATCCCAAAGCGCAAAAAGCGCGCTTTTTTCATTCGGAAGTTTTTTTTTCTTGTTTTAAACTTGGATTGAATGTTTTTTGACTACTTATGTGAACCCCTTAGATAATTTTGGCTCCGTCCAACGAGTGTTGTATATGATCGTTATATGGATATTCGTTTTTACACAAAACGGAAATCTATATTCATCTAATACAATATTCATTGGATTTGTCCTAGTATTGGACAAGTTACAAATATAATAACGTAAGCATATTTTATAAATCATTTCAGTTTAAACGGTTAACAAAATTTCGATGGCACTTCCTTTTTGTTCCTTGTGTACACGCATTTGTGTACGATACAGGGACCAAAGGGAAGTGCTGCCGAAATTTTGTTGAACCGTTTAATCTGAAATGATTTATAAAATATGCTTATGTTATTATATTTGTAATGGGAAGTAGGTAGACCGGCCATCAAGGTAGAAAGAAATAAACAAAAAAACTGAAAACATGCAGTAGTTTACAAATATAATAACGTAAGCATACACCTAATATGCATAAATGGAAGAATTTAAACATTTAGAAGAATAAGAATTTTTAATTTAAAATAGCATACATGTAATATTGTATGTGTACGAATCTGAAATTATATCCATCTAAATAAAATAATACAATAATTAGGTAAGTATTAAAATAATGAAATTACTATAGTTCTATATAATAATAATATAAGTACTCATCTTATAATATAACATGTCTTAATTATGCAGTATAAGATAGAACAATTGAAAGTTCGTCGCTCTTGGATGTACAAAGATGTTGGACATAGACGAACAATTCCATTTCAATTTTTAAGAGGTTTAAATGAGTTCATGCTAGTGGCATCTTCCAATGGAACAAACATGACGGAAATCCGTTGTCCTTGTAAGAAATGCAAAGCTACAAAACATCATCCTCATGGAAATGTTCAAAGACATTTGACTAAAAACGGTTTTATGGATGATTACTATGTGTGGATACATCACGGTGAAGATGCGGTGAACGTTATTAATTCGTCGGTAGATGTTGAGGATGATAACGTAAATTTTGGTGTTGATTTTGATGAATCTAGTACTAGAGAAAATAGAATGACTGAAATGGTTATTGATGCCGCTGGTCCGAGCATGTTGTCTAATTCATTGGATGTAGAGGAAGAACCAAATCCAAAAGCTAAATCTTTTTTTGATTTGTTAGAAGCATCAAAAAAACCGCTTTTTGATGGATGTCCTATGACAGAGTTGGCAACGACTGCTAGGCTAGTTGCAATAAAATCCACAAACAATGGTACACAAAAATTAAAGAATGACGTTCTTAGTTTAATTCGAGATGTGGTCCCATCCGGTTTGCAAACTAGATTGGCTGAAAATTGGTATCAATTAAAAAAACAAGTGTCCGCATTCGGATTGCCGTATGAAAAGATAGATACATGTCGAAGTGGTTGTATGTTATATTGGAAAGAGGACGTAGACCGTTCACAATGTAAATTTTGTGGCTTAGGAAGATACGAAAATATAAAAAGTAACGGTAAAGGTGTGCCTTTTACTCGTTTACATTATCTTTCGATTATTCCTAGATTGCAAAGATTGTATTCGTCTTATGCCACTGCGGAGCACATGAGATGACATAGTGAACGGGTTTGAGAGGAAGGAGTTTTATGTCATCCTGCAGATGGAGAAGCATGGAAACATTTCGATGACAAATATTCTAATTTTGCCAATGAATCACGAAATATTAGGCTTGGTTTATGCACTGATGGTTTCCAACCTTTTAGTCGGTATGGTAAAAAGTACTCCACTTGGCCAGTTATTTTGACACCTTACAATTTACCTCCTTGGATGTGTATGCAATATCCATACATGTTTTTAACCCTAATTGTCCCTAGACCCAAAAATCCGAAAAATGAAATAGATGTTTATTTGCAACCTTTAATCGAGGACTTGAAGAAAATGTCGGTAGAGGGCATTGACACGTACGACGTATCAAAAAGAAAAAAATTCAAACTATTTGCTTGTTTATTATGGACGATAAGCGATTTTCCCACGTACAGGATGCTTTCGGGCTGTAGTACGGGAGGTAAATTATCTTGTCCTGTGTGCATGGATTCAACAAAAGCATTTACACTGAAGCATGGTGGTAACCAGTGTTGGTGGGATTGCCACCGTCGATTTTTACATACAAATGACACATTTAGACGTGATAAAAAAACTTTGAAAGAAATAAAACTGTAAACTTGCAACCACCAACTTTTTTGAATGGAGAAGAGATATTTGATATTGTACAGGATTATGCAAAATTACATGAGACAGGTAACAAAGAGCCCAAAATTCCGGGTAAAGGTGATTAACACAATTGGTGCAAACAGAGTATATTTTGGGAATTGCCATATGGAAGGATCTAAAAATTTGACACAATTTAGATGTGATGCATATTGAAAAAAATGTATTTGAGAATTTCTTTATTCATACAATCATGAATGCAAAAGGAAAAACCAAAGATGATTTGAGATCAAGAAGAGATGTCGAATACTGTTGCAATCGTCCAGAGCTTAAGATTGATCTGATTCGTCCAAACTTCAAAGTTCTTGCTTGTTATGAGCTAGATAGAACTCGTTGTATAAAATTACTAGAGTGGGTCGATTCTTTGAGATTTCCCGATGGTATTGCTTCTAATATGAAATGATGCGTTGATATGAAGGATCTTATTCTGTCAGGTATGAAGAGTCACGATTGCCATGTAATTTTAGAGACTCTATTTCCGATAGTATGTAAAGAGATTTTACCACAAAAGGTTTGGATGTCTATAACAGAGCTCAGTCTATTCTTTAAAGATATATGCTCGAAACTCTATCTAAAAGCCATTTGCAGAAGCTTGAAAGAGATGTACCCAAATTAACATGTAAATTGGAGAAAATATTTCCTCCTGGAGTATTTAACTGCATGGAACATTTGCCAGTACATTTACCAACTGAAGCATTACTACGGGGACTAGTGCAGTATGGATGGATGTATCCTTTTGAGAGGTATATAATAATTATATTTATTTATGCAATGTTTAAATATAGAACATGTCATAGTATTATTCACACATATTCCTATTAAGGTATCTGGACCACCTAAAGAAAAAAGTGAAGAAGAAAGCATGTGTTGAAGGTTCTATTTGTCAAGCGTACATTATTGAAGAAGCATCCATATTTTTTAGTCATTATTTCGATGATCATGTGAATTTAAATTTTAATCGTGGTCATCGCAATGAAAATGATATTGTGGATGATTCAGTCGATAACGTTCTCTCAGTATTCAAAAAACAAGGACGTCCATCTGGTAAATGGAAGAATGTTAAAGGCTTCGCTACAACAAAGGATTACAATCTTGCCAATGCAACTGTGCTTCTTAATTGCAATGAATTAGCTGATCTTATAAGCAAGTTCGAAAGTGAATATCCCAATGCTGAACTCTGTAAAGAATTCGAGGGATGGTTTAAATAATATGTAAGTATGATAAGTCATGTTTTTTTTAACCTTGCACGGTATCCATTATATATTAACGTGTGTATTTAATTCAAATTGATAGGTTGATACGAAGAACATCACCGACATTTGCTATAGGAAACTTTCTTTTGGTCCGCGTACTAGTTACAGAATATGTCCAATAATGTTTATAAATGGATTTAAGTTCCATACAGAAGAATATGGAAAGAAAAAGACGACTGTTAATAGTGGAGTTTATATCAAAGGTGGGTACAACGATGATGACATAACAGATTATTATGGTGTACTGGAGGAAATAATTGAGTTAAGTTACTCGGTGGTGCCGAAGTTAAAAACTTTCTATTCAAATGTCGATGGTTTGATAGTAGGCTGAATATTGGAGTAAAACGTGTACATAAGGACTACCCTCTTATTGAAGTGAACCACGAAAAAAAAAATTAGGGTATGATTCATTTGTGTTGGAGGCACAAGCTACACAAGTTTATTTCACACCGTATCCTGCTATCGACAACAGTCGTTCAGATTGGTGGGTTGTCATTAAGACAAAACCGAGATGGTCATTTCACTCAAACACGATCATAACCGATAATATGGCGTATCAAAATGATGCAGAACCTAATGAGCTACTGGAGATTGTACAACAAGTAGAAGACATAGGATCTCTTATTAATGACGTCAATGATGGGATCAAAGTAGATGAAGATGACGATGCGCAAATTGAAGTAGAAGAAGATGAGTGTGAGCTTGAAGACGAGAGTGTTAACATTGAGAGTGATGATGATAATGAAGATTGGTAGCATGCATATTTAATTATGATTGTTTACATGTGTTTTTAGTTGCTCGGCTGCTTTTATGTTTATGAAGTTGTTTATGTTTAGTTAGTAGTACAAATTTCAATTGTTTTTTGAGGAAGGTAAAAGTTATAATTGTTGATTCACATTCTATGCTCTTTGATGAATGTTTTCAAACCTTGTCTTAAATAAAGTTCACTACTTTCATTTTGAAATGTTAGATTATCTTATGTATGTAGTTGCAAATGTTGTATTCATGTAATAGATATGAGTTCTCGTGGTCGCGGTGGTCGTAGTAGTAGTGGCCGTAGTAGTGGTGGTGGTCGTGGTGGTCGTAGTGGACGTAATTTGGGTTTGATCGAACCAGCACCACCCTCTATCGATCAACAATCCACCCCTTCGGATGAATGCGATCATGGTGAAGACACCCCTGGGCCATCTGGACAAGTGCCACAGACTGGCTCGACTTCTTCAGTCGGTACCATGTACATCTATTGTAGGAATAGTGGCGAGTAAGTAAAATTTATAAATTTTCTAATTATTGTATATTTCAATAATGCATTACATAATTTACTCTAATTTCTGCATTAACAGGTGGGAATTCATGAATAGTGACTCGACATCTCGTACTTTATCTAATATGCTTAAGGCCCGTTTGACATCATTTTGGCCTTGTTTCAGTATGATTCCTACTAATATTAAGGATCATTGGTTTGACGAGTTTAAGGTAGAATAATTTTGAAATTCAAGTCTTGCAATATTTAGTTCATTCATGATTAAGTTTTCCAGTTTATTTGATCCTAAAATCTTGTGTAGGCATTGTACACTTGGGATACCACTACTTCTTTTGCTGATGTCAGACTGTTATGGAATCAAAAGTGTTCTTTGAAGTATAGGTGGATCATTGGAGACATGAAAAGATATAAAAAGAAGAATGCTTGTATAACAGATGAGGTATGCCAACAATTTTTAGACTATTGGGAGAGGGAGGATGTGAAGGAGCTTTCTAAAAAAAACTCAACTGCTCGCAAAAAAAAATCCAAGGCCACATAGATGTGGTTCTAAGTCAATGGCACAATGGATGAACGATATGGTAATTGTTTAAATTATTAACTAATAATAGTGTACAATCCAAATAAAGATATGATAAATTGTTTTTATTTTTTAGGAGAAAGAACAAGGCCGAACACCAACATTCATGCAACTTTATATTCGAACACATTATGTTGAGAAACTGGACGGTTCTATAGATGGGGGATGGGTTGATGAGTACTCGTAACAGTTTGTTGTATGTAATTAACAAAAGTTTTAAATTATAGTTTACAATTTTCTAATTCTGTTAAACAATACAATATCTAACTTTTATGTAAATTACAGGCCAAGTACAATGAGCGGGTTGCTCAAATGATCGAGAGTCAGGGTGGCGAGCTCTCTCACGACGAGCTAAACCATCTTTACATGCAGCTTATTGGAGAAGGTGAGACGTGTGCTTCTTAAAGAAGCAAACGAAGGCCTGGTACCGGCAATATTCCTGGGGTATTGACTGAAAACTTAATTTATTTATTTTCTAGTTATGCTCATGCTCTATACTGTAGACTTTATGCAGTCTTTATTTATATAAGTTCACATGGTTATGTGCTTCTACTTCTCTATCTTTAGGCCGTTTCCCAAAAAAAAAAAGAACCTTTCTTGCTTTCATCCCTGAATTGGCACCTTCGGTTCATTTTTAGCTTTCTTCTCTTATGTGTTCACTTATAATTCATATAACACAAATTTCCATTTCAAATGTTCCAGCATTGTCACACTGGTGCATCCATGGTTTTGAGTGTAATAAAGTCTGCGAAATTGTAATATGAGCAGATAAGGTTGAAACTATTACCCACTCTACACAAATTTTCTTTTAAAATTTGCAGACTGTACATTTTGAGAGTCTTCTAAGTCTCTGATATAACCTGTCGACTAGCATTTTATTTATTTATATTCTTTCATATTTTTTTACAAAAATATGCACGCATGTAGGTCTGCTAAACTAAGAAATTTTATTTTTCACAATTTGGTACACTTGAAGTTGCACAGCAACCTCTTCAGGTTGCTGTGTGCAACCTGAAGTTGCACACAACAACCTGAAGTTGATGTGTTGCACAGCAACTTCAGGTTGCTGTGCAACCTGAAGTTACACAGCAACCTGAAATTGTTGTGCAACAGCAACTTGAAGTTGCTGGCACAGCAACTTCAAGTTGCTGTCGACTGAGCCCTAAGGCTCAGCGTCGCTGAGCCTTAAGCTCAGTTACGACAAATGGCTCAGTTTCCGCTGAATACATCTCATATTACAATTAACTCCAAACCTAACGGAGACCGAGCTTTGAATTTTCAGCTGAGCCTTATGGCTCAGCAGAAACTAAGCCTTAAGCTCAGTTCCGCTGAGCCATAAGGCTCAGCGAAATTGAAGCTCGGTTTTGCTGATCATTTTACTTAATTGTAATATGAGATGTATTCATTGTACTAATTGGATTAAAATTTTTATGTATAGATATACAAAGACAATACATACACCGTTAGGTTTGGAGTTACAGATGGTATAGAGAAGCTTGTAAAGGAAGTAGAAGACCTAAGAGATAAAAATTAAGAATTGAGTGTCACTGTTAGCAAACTACAAGAACAAATGAGTTCTGTACAAGAGTTTTTACAAGGGTTACGGCGAGAGCAAGAACCGCAGATATGACGTTCTTTATGAATTAATCTTATTTTGGTAGTGGGTTTGATGTTCTATTTGTGTAAGGTACATTACACGATGTTTGAATTAGATGAAACGATCATGTTTGAGTTATGTAGCAACTTTATTTTATTGTTTGTTGGACATGATTTGTTTTAAATATAATTGTAGCAAGTTTATGGTAATTCGACCATGATATTCATTTTACAGCAATGTTTTTATTGATATATATTGCTATGATTTTGCATATGTTCGGTTTTATTATGATTTGTTGTAGACGAAGATAAATATAAAACTACCATATTGATTTTTGGTGCACCGATGCGTAGGGAAGGGGTAAGGATGCATATGAAACTTGGCGTAGGGAATGCGTAGGAACTTGGCGTAGGGATGGCGTAGGGAACTTGGCGTAGGGACCGCGTAGGGAACTTGGTGTAGGGATAGCGTATGGAACTTGGTGTAGGGACAGCGTAGGGAATTTGGCGTAGGGATGACGCAGGGAACTTGGCGTAGGTATGACATAGGCATGTAGGCGTAGGGATGGCGTAGAGAAATATTTGCGACGAGCTGTTTTCCGACTTCCTTTTTGGCGTAGGGATGGCGTAGGGAAATTCGTTTCCCTACGCCATCCCTACGCCAAATTGGCGTATGGAATTCAGAATTTTTTTGTAGTGAATTTATTCTCTTGATCAGTAATGAATTTTGGTGGAACTGATAAAGTCCCCATGATGAAGCCTTCAAGGACATAGCCTTGGATTGCAGTCTCGATCTGAAGTTTCCAAAGCAAGTAATTGTTTTCGTCCAATTGCACTGTAATTAGTTGTGATTGAGGACTAATTATAGTTTTGGTGAGTTTGTCAACAACAATGAGGCTTTAGATTGTTCTAGTACTATTGTCAGAAGCTGATAAAGTAGTACCATTGGCCATGATGACCAAACGATGAATAATCAGATGGCAGTTAAGCCTTAATAAAGCTCTGATACCATGATATTAAAGCATAATTGAGATAAGACATCAGTTTATTATTGAAGAATTGTTATACAAGATAATACAAATTGTATAGAGGAGTCCTCTATTTATAATACAAGAAATAAATGTAAATAGGCTTGAATAACGGACATGTTACCGTTGCTTTGTTAAAATGGACATGTGACCGTTGCTTTGTTATAATGGGCATGTGACCGTTGCTTTGTTATAATGGACATGTGACCATTGCTTTCCCATTATTCTTTCTTTCCTTTATTAGCGGAGAAAGCTGCTTTGAACTGCACATATTGTCATAAACCAGGTCATAATGTGACCACATGCTTCGATCTTCGTGGGGTTCCTGATTGATACATTGAGAAATATGGAAATAAAGTAGAAAACAATGGTGGTCTGCGTGGGAAGAAATGTAATGAGAGGATCTTGTCATCTGCTAGACGTGGGCATAGTACTGTGAAAGCCAATGTTGCAACCTCTACTCATTCTGCATCGGCTATGTCAGATGCCTCTGGATCGACGCCTCTCCCAGGCTTCACCGCAGAACAGTGGCAGACTCTTATTCAGGTTGTTTTTGCTACTTCTTGTTCACCTCCTAATCGTTTAAATGGTGAGTGGATCATCAGTACAGGTTGCTCTAATTATGTTACAGGGAATCTTTCTTATTTGAAGGATGTCAAAGATATAATTCCTTGTTCAGTTGGGCTTCCTAATGGTGGAAATGTCATGTCTTCAAAGGAAGGAGTAGTTAAATTAAATGAGAAAATCATTCTTTATCATGTGCTTTATGTACTGAACATAGATTATAATCTAATTTCAGTGTCACAACTGAATGACGATTTAAAATGTTTTGTCACTTCTAATTCTAACTTGTGTGTTATTCAGGACCAACTGACGAGGGAGATTATTAGAACGGGTGAAAGATGGGATGGACTTTACTACTTGCGTGAAGAGACTAGTTCAAGCTCTTATAGTTTCAAGCATGTCTTCATTGGAATTATGGCATAATAGGTTGGGTCATCCTTCAGAAAAAATAGTGAAGTGGCTTCCTTTTTCTTTTGATTCTAAAGATAATTTGAATAAAGCATGTGAAATTTGTCATAGTGCTAAGCTACCTATGGATAGTTTTCCTTTGAGTGAAAATAAAACAACTCGTATTTTTGAGTTAGTAGATTGTGATTTGCGGGGTCCGTATGTTGAACCTTCTTCTTGTGGTGTTCATTATTTTCTTACAATGGTGGACGATTTTTCCCGTGCTATGTGGGTATATTTGTTGATTGATAAAACTGATGTTTACGTCATTATTTCTATGATTTATTGTCATTTTCTAAAATATTGAAAATTGTTCATAGTGATAATGGAACATAATTTAACTATTTGAATGATTTTTTTTTTTTGTAAATAGGATTTTGTTTCAAAGTATTTGTATGGGTACACCTCAACAAAATGTGAGAGTGGAAAGAAAACATAAATATATTTTGAGTATTGCAAGAGCTTTAAGATTTCAATGTGTGGTTTGCCTATTTCTTTTTCTTTTTTTTAGGGGGGGGGGGGAATGTGTTTTAACTGTTGTTCATGTTATTAATCGTACTCCTTCTATTGTTCTTCACAAAAAGACACCATTTGAGATTTTGTTTGGTCATCCACCATCCTTAAGAGAATTGCATGTTTTTTGTTGTCTATGTTTTGCTCATAACCAAAAGGAAAGGGTGACAAATTCGCTGGTAGAAATCGTAAATATGTTTTTGTAGGGTATTCGTTTGGTAAGAAGAGATGAAACTTATTTGATTTAGAAACTAAGAAATTCTTTGTCACTCGTGATGTTAAATTTTATGAGAATATTTTTCCATATTTGGATGTTGAACCTAAAAAGCTAAGCACTTTACCTGAGATGCATATGGATAGGAGTACTTGATATTTTAGACAATGTTGATGATGAGAACATAGAGTCAAAAATTTCCCTTGTTCTGCCTGAGGCACAACCAGACCTGCCTTTGGCTATAGGGGGAAGTGGATATGGTGGATTCATATAATGGTGGATATTTGAATGATAATTTGGGTCGTGGACTATGTGACAAGTATTCATCAGTAAAATTACGTGATTTTGTGACGCATACGATGATCACGAAAAGTCCAATCCCCGTTTCACTTGATTCCTCTTCCCAATCTCTCTCAGTAACAACAGGAACAGAACTACAGTCTCTTAAGGAGACTGTGAATAATACAGGGTGACATAGTGCTATGTAGAAGGAAATTATGCTTTGGAGGATAACAGAACCTATATAATGGAAAAACTTCCTTTCAGAAAGAAAGCTTTAGGAGGCATGTTGGGCATCTATTATTCTCATGCTCCAACTTGAGGGGGTATTAGGAAATCACACATATTATGTGATATTGTGGGCTGGTGGTGATTAGGAAATCAGTGAAGTTTAGGGATTTAATTTGTAGTTTTCCTATTTTTGTGATTTGTTGATATAAAATCAAATTTAGCAATGCAATTTGTAATTTCTTTATTTATGTGATTTGTTGACAAAATCAGAATTACATGTTGTGTATAAATGGTTTCGGCTAACGAATGGAAAGATAAAGACTTTTAGCAAAAGAAATCTCAATTCTTATATGTGATAACATAGGATGTATACCTAGGATTGAAATGGCAATGAGTTAAATAAAATAATAATTAAAATTCCGGGCTAAAATATCAAACGTATACGGATCTAATTAAACGAAAACCACTCAAAATTAGTGCCCTAACTCCTAATCAGCGACATACTTGCTAACTCATTTCATTCAACATAAACCACTAGAAAAGATACACTCATGCACGGCTTTTAATGTACACGTGACAGTCAGAAAGTGATTCGCCTGGAGGGAAAAAAATTGCTACACCATCTTTTGTCTGGAACGAAATCCCCTTTCCCCAATTCTCTGTCCCCTCTATACCCAATCAATGAAGACCCCTGATTTTCATTTTTTTGCAATTAAGTCCGAGGACTTAATTGCAAAAAAGTGGAAATCAGGTGGTCCTGATTGGTTGGGTATATAGAGGACGGGGGTTTGGGGACATGAGATTTGCTCTCCTTTTGTCTGTCGTTTCACTGCCTAGGTGAGAATATCTGCATTTCTGAAATATAAATGAATAACGATAGCATGCTCTGTGATTTTCCGACCACGTAGCGTTTGTTTCCTTTTTGATTCCATTTCTCTCAAACTATCGTATCTGAAAAGGACATACTTCTCGCTGAATGTCATATCAACTCACTCATTGAATGATTAAGGGAATCTGTCTCTAGTTTTTCCCCAGCTCTAAAAAAAACAAAGACTTTCCTCTGCCCTTTACAACATAGAGTTCAAAACCTGCCCTGTATATTTTCATACGGTAACAAACAAATCATTGATGATGACTGAACGAGCAATATACTGATGATGATGTGGTGTATGCATGTGATAATTGAATGCCAAAAATTGTGTATACACTATACATAGAATTTACAGTCTCGACATTCGATATAAAAAAAAAGTACAAGAAAACTGAAGTCGCATTGTATACAACCATTGAGGATTAAGCATCATGTTAATTTATAGGTTAAAGTTAAAAATTACGCAGTGTATACGTTAATGTCACATCATACACGAAGAGTGGATAAGTAAAAATATAGACTTTATAAAAATTACCTACCTATAAACAAAAGTTATCCTATACCGCACATACAGGGCCTGCATGCCACTATAAAATGCACAAGCAAGCACAAAAATAATAATAATTAACCCATAACTCTCTTGTATATTCTAGCTATATAAAACATTATCGTTTATCAATCCGAGTTTTCGTAGAAGAACAAGAAGAAGGAGAAATGGGTAACTGTCAAGTATCAGAAGTAGCAACGGTGGAAATCCAAAATCCAAGAAGCAAGAAAACAGAAAGACTATACTGGCCTACGCCAGCTGAACAGGTTTTGAGAAGAAACCCTGGATACAACATCGCTCTACTTACTACGCTCTTCATAGGCAAAGAGAACCATGTTAGTGTAAAATGTCTAAAGCTTCTCAAAAAAACTGACATGCTGTTAGTGGGTCAAGTTTATCGCCTTGTACCCTCTAAAGGTACGGTATACTCCCAAATATATAAGCTTTGTATGAATCGTTTGTTTATATGGCGGTGGTTGTTCTATTTGTGTATATCTGCATGCAGAGGTTGGTGAAGCAATGAGACCCTTAAAGGTTGAGAAAACCGTACAGCTTGAAATGATGGAGAAATATAACTGTAGGGGCAAAGCTGAAACAGTAGAAGATGATAAACTGCAGGTAACTAATTTAAGGTCTTGGCTTGGTATGTTTTGTAGCATTTGCTAATGCTTTGTTAAATGAATTCAGGTAGCAGAAAAGAAAAGCACTGATCATCGTGTAAAGAACATGACAAGAGCACGACATTGGCGCCCCAAGTTGCAGAGTATTTCTGAAGGTCTGAGCTGAATAGGTTCACTTTGCTATCAGATTTAGAAAGCAATAATAAGGATTCAACAGCATGTTTTGACCTATCATGGTGTGACGGCCATGGTTTATTTTCGAGATGTATTATATGGGAACAGGACTTGCCTTGATGAAAAGAGATGTTTTCTTCTACTAAGTTGTTGGCGAAGATAAATTTCAAGTTTTTTTTATTTGTTAACTTGTTCTTTTTTTTTTTTTTTTTTCTTTAATGAAATTGATGCTTTATATATAAGTTTGTAGTATATTACATGCTGCGTAGCAAGCGGATTCGATCGTGCAAAATGAGAATCGAACCATGCATAACTTCTTGCACCATGTTCAATGTCTCAATTAGTTTGAAAAAGGTGTTTATCTTAACCTTGCTTTTGTTGTTTTGTACACCATTATATTATCAGCAATGAAAATAATTTTGAAAGAATAATGCAGCATTTGGCAACTACCAATAACTGATTCCTTCAGCTTCACGGTTGACTTATTACCATATAATAAAATGGAACTGGACGGCATTAAAAATAGGTTCTATACTATTATTATGCCTTTGAAACCTGATGTCCTCGAAATCATATTATTGTGCTTTTTAAGTAAGCATATTCATTTTTGAAACAATACCCACATTCCAACACCATACAGGCCTGCAAATGAAATCTTGACATCATTTGAAATATCATATCCTATGTGATATGGAACTCACTTACTGTATGTTAACTGTGTTCATGCAAGAATGTATGCACATGTGCATGTACATCTATGTATTGTATGTATGTATATGTATGTTAATTATGCTAGCTTACCTATTAATATAATAATTTATCCCACTTAATATTAAGTGTATTTAATTTGCAACTAAATAGCAGAAGTCAATACAAAAGATTTACACGATTCGATTGGCTGAGCCATCCGAGCCACAAACCACGAGGTATCATGGTTTGAATCGATTCCGTCCTGATAACTATATTGTATAGTGTTGGAATGTATGTAACTGTTTCAAAAATGAATAAGCATATGATTTCGAGGAGCATCGGGTTTCAAAGCCATGTTAGCATTAGGTTTCAAATGGAAGAGGATCGGATTATTTTACTCCAATACAAGAACAAGTAATGTTTTGCCAAGGCTAGTTTAGGTAGTTCATTCAACAGTTGAAATGTATAGTTCATCACACTTAATATAAACAAGTTCTTTGATGTATGCATATAGCATATATAATTATATATCACTAAAAAGTAAGTTCTACTTATGAAGGAATGCCCAACAGAAACCTAAAATACGTACTTGCAACATTAAGTAAAGGAGATAGACTCTTGTAATCAATGAATATTAATGGTGTATGTTGGATTGCAGTGAAGAAGGTAAACATGACTAAAAATATCCAGGAGAAAAAACAGGGAAAACATGGACAAGCAGTTCTACATGGAGGAAACAGTGGGGCTTGTATTTTGGATTAATAGGTGCAGTTTCAACTACTGGTTGTATTATATAATGCCATGCCTATGTAGGCAATGCTCTATGATCAGTTTTATATTTTATTAAATGTATTTCACTCATACTCCAGAAAATCGATGGCCTTAAAAATGGTCAAACATAGATTAAAGGATATATAGTAGATAAATTGCAAACCAGCTTGAAAAGCAAACACAAACTAACTAATGTTCCCTAACTGATGCTACTAATTAATATATATAGGATAATAAACTAGTTGACCGGCCATAGAAAGGGTTAACGATAGACTACCAATTTCATAAAATAACATAGACCCTTTTATAATCACAACTTTGACCGAAGATAAGAAGATTAATGCTTAAGGGCCAAACAACGGTTAGATCATATGAATGTTTAAGGTAATTAGCGCCATACCCAAAACTTCAAGCTATCAAAGGTTGAAGAAAATTCATCCCAAGTTGATGGTTGTCGGAAGTTGAAGTAGAGAAAAGTTATTGCAAGCTGATGGAGGAAATCACGTGTTGAAAAGGGAGAAGCTATCGTAAGATTTAAGGTCACTTATCATAAGATGATGTTGGTACGCTTTTCGCAAGATGAGCCAGGGCAAGTTGATGCTGCTTTGAGTAATCACAAGTTGATGTTGCTAAGACAATCGGTAGTTAACGCTGATCAAGTAGATAATGCTAAAACTTTCAAAAGTTGATGAACGTCGCGGTACGTCATAAAGGTGAAGCTATCGCATTTGGAAGATAATGATGTTATAGTAGCTTGAGATCGGGCTTGGTCCTAGACCAGCTAGGCGACCAGCTGGGGCCTCGGATCGGCAGAGGGCCTAAAAGATAGATTATTGTATATGTATAATATATGTTATTAAGTTATATTTCGAAGTGTGCAAGGAGAACCCGAAAGACATTTTGGATTCCTTGTGGAGTATGAAAGTTCAATTTCTGGTCGTGTCATTTGGAGCAAATGTGCTATTTCCCCTCGTCATTCCCTCTTTTTCTACTGCAGCTACAGGTGAATTTGACCTAGGGCCTCTATGTATTCAGGGTAGCCATGTGGTATCAGTATGAGTTTGTTCACCTCACATTTTGTGAGGTGAACAAAACTCTACCTCCTGATTGGAGGAAATCAGAGGGACCCATATGGACTCTTCTGAAATCCTCCAATAGGAGGCAGTGTTTTGTACACACCGTGATAAACGGTGTGTACAAACTCATACTCCATGTAGTATTCTTTGGCAGAATTAGACATCTCACTTCACCGTGAACAAATGGAAAGTGCATTGTGCCACATATCAAATCAATAACGAGTCCATTTATGTTGTCACATATCTGAAATGTGAAGGTCCAATGCATCTACAAATATGCGTGTATCCTCAACTAACAAGTATTGAATTCTTAATTGTATTTCTTCTTGATTTACATTTTTCTTGAAGATAAAACCATAACTTTGAGACTCCAATGTATGATTATGTGTAAAATCTCATTTTCTAAAACCCAAAGCTAAGCACTACAGATGCTGTAGTCATCTATATTATTAACTTTTGATGGTAGAAAACAAATATATTAATATTATATAACACCAGGGAACACGAGAATATGAAAAAAAAAAAAATGAAACACGTTCATTACATTTTCCGTTGCAAAAACATGTTCAGATCAAATGATATAACAAAACATAGCTCGAAGATCGACATATGAAGATGTCTCATTGGTTGATCGGACTTTTAATATTGACAATAAAAACCATTGTCATTACATACATCAAAAATGAAACATACAATGGAAACAAAGCCGTTACATAGATAATCGTCTCTTGCACGTCTTCAGAAGTTTATTTGAAGAAGAACCTGACAACCTTGACCCTCAGCCTACTCAAATGAGTACCCGGGAGTTTAAGGAGAAAATAAACTTCGGTTCAGTCAAAAAACTGATATGAATAATAACTATGACCCAAAAACTAATAGTCAACTAGTGGGACCACGCAGCTTAGCGAATGGCACTAACATCTTGTTATAAAATAACCGACATTATGCTCTTGCATTATCAATAATTAGAACAATAACAATACGTATAACGGTGATAATAATATGTGACATGCATCATATAATGGATTTCACATCCTCAATTTCTTTATTAACTGTTTAAACGTTAATAGCTAACAATAGATATGCAAGTTACCCCACTTATCTAAAATTATAAATGATTCTCCATCATTTCCAATTGATTACCCATCTTAATACCTGGATTACTCATCCCTCAAAATTTGGATTATCCATCCCTTTGGTATTTCAAAAATTATATATATGTGAATTATCCATACACACCTCATAGTTCTATATGTGGGTTAACTATGAACCTTTCAAATATATAATATGCATTATCCATCACACATATTAGAGTTTTATTCGTAGGATGACTAGAAACCTCACAACGTTATTTAAATCTTGTCCTACAGTAATATTTAAACATATTGGCACCCCTAGTTTCTATATTCACTATATTCTCATTGGTATCCCCAATGTGCATATTTTATATAAGCAATATAAATGGTAATATTTTCAGATAATTTCACAATAATAATACAGTTCCATTATTTCAAAACATAAACAGTACACCATATATGCTAATTAGGCTGTGTTTTTAGCCGTATCTAACGCATGTAGGCATGGCAAAAAGCCGTATCAAAAAATGGCGTGTTAAATTTTTAGATATGGCTTAAAATCGTATCTCAATGTGATAACATACGGCTATTGGCCATATCTAAAGTGTAAGTAGATACGGCTATAAACCGTATCTTATGTGTGTTTATATATATATATATATATATATATATATAATATAAGCTGAAACTGCCGCACATATTATTTGTAACACAAAGCATATATAATACAGGATACACTAATTCTAACAGTAAACGAAACAACTATATGAAATATTTCATTACATTACAATATATAATGATACATGCTATTTGATTACATTACAATAAATAAGATACATGTTGTTTCATTACATTAAAGAAGATACATAATGTTACATTACAATAAGCTGGGACAAATACCCGAACCGGCGTCGTGAGCTAAAGTGCAGCCACCTGTTGAATCAATGCTTCCTTCAAGATGAACATCCTCCAACACAGACAAAAGATCATAAACTAGCCAAGCAACATTGCATTCTATACAAGACATGAAGGAACACTTTAAGAATATCAACACACTTAAATCTTTCAAAGAATTACTCAGATCTAAGAAAACTTCAGGAGGCTAGGTAATAAGTTAGCTTGGATAGCATATAACATGTACACTACAAAGACCTGTAAAAAAGTGCAAACCGCATAGTTCAGGATAGAATATGTCCACATTATTATTTTCATTAGTAGCTGAATATTGCAAGTCTACAACATTTTTACTTGTTCAGTCGAGACTGAGTCTCGATTAAAGACAGTTGTTATAGCCTAATTAAAGAGCAATATAGACGATATGTCCACATTATTATAATTCTCCTTGTCACTTGGCTGCAATGTAGATATAACATTGCTATAGCCTTTCCCTTTCTATTCTATCACCCTTATCTAATGTAGTGTATCCGAGATGAGGGGATGTAAAAAAGCGAGATATTACCTGAAGTTTAGATCAACACACTCAAATCCATGCTTATTAGCTTCATCCAAATGAGGGAGGCTGCTGCACACACATGTTATAATAGTCAGCTTCTATTTTTGCCATGGGTTGACTGACAAAAATGATTGGTTACATGAGCACAAAACAACTTGGTTCAAGGCAGCAAGTCATAAATGGAAAAGCAGTTTTACGCCTTTACTCACACGCAGTGTGACACACATGACACACCAAACAAATTGACTAAATCTCAACCTATAAATGCCATTCTATTTTCATTCATGCTCCATCACCGACATTTCTACTCAATCACACAAATTTCCCAATATCAATTACCAGATACATGCAGCTCAGTCAACAGAACTAGTATGCTTTAGTTCTCAAATCAAATCATACACATGCACTTCAGATTAGTTATAAGGATCAGTGTACATGGTGCAATAATACACACAAATGAGCAGGGCATCACAAGTAAAAGTGTCTGAATTCAAGGTAGACAAATACATCATAAGTAAATGATAGCAAGTACACTGTTGTACTATAATACTGGGGATAATACCCAATTTAAACACAATAACAACATGAATTCTAGGTAGACAAGCACATGCAACCATCAATCATTCATATTTTTGAGCTAAGGCATGGAAATTCAAATTAAACCCAATTTAAACCCAATTTGAATTCAAATTAAACCCAATTCATATTTAAATTTAACCGTGATCTAGTACTCACCTCCAGAGGCGACAAGAAGGATGGACAGCGGTGGACTGAGGCTTCGCCGATCAGCTGAAGGCAGTGCGAGCTGACGATAACTCATGGACTGCGGCGGATGGCTTATTGGCAAAGGAAGTCGGTCGAGTATAAAAACTCTAATTTGGGTATTCGGTGGTCGCCATTGCAAAATAAAAAGAGGGATTATTCGGCCGAAAGTATTGATGTGGCAAAACTCGATTGTGCCTGTGTGGAGGTAAGGGGAAAAAATTTGATACGAATTTCATATGGTCCAAAGCCGTATCAAATGAATTGATCCGAGACTTCGTTGATGGACGGTCAGGTTAAGGGTGTTTTGGGTGGTGCAGATCAAAATTTAGTTTGTTACGAATTTGAGCACTATCAAATTTGATACGGCTTATAGCCCAATTTTATATCCGCATCCCTGTGTGCCAAATTCGCTAATATGGTGTAGTGAAAGGTTAAGCTTATCGATCAAAGTCGGTATAACTTACAAGTGGTTCAGTTGGTTTCCTAGTAATAACATCATGACTATCAATGGGTGTGACACCCTTGCCGATCTTAAGCCCTCCTCGACTATTTATCTAGGTGTCGAATCATCAAACGACTAAGACGATAGACAAAGCCGATCGATTCAAGCATAGGTTAGCTGCCTAATAAAACAAAGAAGCCAAACTGGCTTTGTTAACATGATCAATGGAGACAACATATAGAGGCAATATCCCTAAGTTCATTTGAAAACAATCTACAAATTTCATCTTATCGACAGTCGACATCAACAAGCCATGGAGGCGATAACCTCAAAATAAATTGGTAAAAATACCTTACCAACCACAAATGTAACTCCAAAAAAAGGTGTGACCCTCGAGTGTTTTAGAAAGTGGTTCTGAAAGAAGGATCATCGATTTAGACGCGGACGCCAAGGGTTTTAGAGGCGATAATCCCCAAAGCTTGTAGAAAACAAGTTTGGAAAGCAATCTTGTCAAATACAACTCTGACGACAAGAATAGAGGAGAAAAGACCCTAAAGATTTAGAAAACAATTTCAAAAACAAGTTAGAAATAAGCTTACCGACCATATTTGTGATGATAAGAATAAAGGCAATAATCCCCTGTTTTTATAAAATAAGGTTTGAAAAACAAGCCTTGCCGACCTTGTCGACAAGGGTAGAAGCGATGAGCTACAAAAAAATTTGGAAAGCAAAGGTTCTTATTGACCTCGTCCAAGACGATAAGGTTAAGGGCGATAAGCCTCATGCTTTATGAAAATGAGTTTTATAAAATAGCCTTGTCGATTCATTCAAAAGGTACTAAGGAGATAATCTCAAATCCTTTAAAACATTAGAGGCGGTAAGCCTCCTACTTATTATTTAGAAAATAGCCTTATCGACTATGTACAACAGCGACATGTCCATGTATGGAGGCAATCAACTTTGTGGAGTACTTATCTTAAAATCATAAGTATAAAGGCGGATGACAAAGACCTAGTCGATAAGGAAGAGGGGATAATCCTAGATGCATTCTATACCATACTTCCTGGCATTCCAAGTGTAAAGTTCTTTATTGATGGAGGTGGCAAGTTCTTATCGATAATGTTTGATATGGCTTCCCGACTATGTTAATGGCCATGCATGGCGGTAATTTTAGAATTGTTTTCGTTTCTAAGTAAAATGATACTTTTTACTCCACTGTATTTGTTAAAAATTATTGGATAATAAAAGGATAAATGAGAAATACTAATATTTTTAGATTTTAAGTTTCAAAAGAGTTAAAGAATCATTAATTTCCTTAATTATCCTAAGTCTATACAACTTAAGAATTCACAACAGCTCATAAAATTATGGGAAAATCCCAGAAATTCACATTAATCAAAGAGTAAACCTCTCTATCCCATATAAAAATTTCAAGTCTAAATTCAAATTTTAGTTAATTCTTAGTAATTAAATTTCATGACTAATACATGTCTAATTTTTGGAAATTCATAATAAATTCCTAATTGTTTAGAAAACTGTGAAACTCAAAAATCGTCTCCTAAATCATGTTGTAAACAAAGCAATTGAAGATGTTGAACTATAGGCTTTGATTTGAAACCTAACCAAATCTTAGGTAAATAAGCATATACAATCAAAACAAACTATTGTTTTATCCAAACAATGTCAGAGTATCAAACTACATACGAAACAATCATGTACACACAATGCAAACTCGGGTATGATCTATAACCGAAAATAATGAGGATTCAGATTATTATTCATTTAGATTTGGACGAAATGTAAAGATTTGTTGATGTAGTTTCCTAAGCATGAATTTTCTTATCTTTTCCTTAAGCTTTCCTCTTCTTCTCTCTTAGTTAATGGATGGCCTCTAGCTTAGACTTTAGGGTTTAAGAATTGCAAATGGGAAGAAGAATAAGTGGTAGAAGTTTATGCTTACATATAAGGTCTTGTGTTTGCTACTTTGACCTTTCATATACCCTCCTTCTTATGTTTTATTAATACAATTAACTCCTAAGGAAAAACAATTATTTAATAATTACAAAACCCATCCCATCAACCAACTACATTATTCTTATTTAATTTATCCAATTAAATTTCTGAATAATGTTTACTAAAATTTAGAGATGTTATAACCTTATCTCCTTAATAGAATTTCGTCGTCAAAATTCAGTCAAGAGTTAAAACAAATATAATAATCATGCAAATAGTGCTATCAATACAGGTGTAACCCACTAGATATCAAATCCACAAACAATATTAAACATACCATGAAGCAATTTAGGAAAAATATCACTAGTATTGTCTTCAGTCTCCCATGTAGTCTTTGTCACTGTCACTGCATTGGACTTTCAGCAGTTTGACCAATTTATTCCTTAGTTTCTTCTCATTTGTAGCTATAACTCTAACTGGTTGTCTAACAAAAGTAGGATCCAGTTCTACCACTATGCCTTCCAATATCGTTGGATTTATATTTGCTTCTGGAACGTGCATAAACTTATGACGATGTGAAACACGAAAACATTATGGACACGTCCAACTTCTTTGGTAACTCTATTTGGTACGTGGGTTTTCCAGCCCTTTCTATGATAAAAAAGGATTCAACAAATCTCGATGCCAGTTTCCCTGATTTCCTGAATCTTATCACACTCTTCGTTGTTAATACCTTGATAAAAAGAGGTCTCCAATAGAGAACTCAAGATCTTTATTCCTCTTGTCTATGTAACTTTTCTTCCTCGATCGAGCTTCCTTCATCCGACCTTAGATCAATTCAATCTTCTCTACCGCTTCCTTTATTAAATATAGACCTATGACTAACCTGTCTTCGGACTCAAACCAACCAACTGGCGACTTACACGACCTTCCGTATAATGCCTCAATTGGTTTCTTTCCTATTCCAGCCTGATAGCTATTGTTATAGGAACACTCAACTGGATGCAAATGGTTTTCCCATGAGCCACCAAAATCTATAATACAAGCTCTTTACAAATCCTTAAGTACCTTATTAATTATATCTATCCATCCATCCGTAGATGATTCGTATCCAAAATATTTTGAAGACTCTTCCAAAACTCGCTAGTGAATATTGAATCCCTATCACTAACAATACTGCTAGGAATTCCATGAAGTCTAACTACATTGTTCATGAATAAGTCGGCTAACACAGGTGTCGTCCTGGTAGACTTAATGGGAATAAAATAGGCATTCTTAGTTAATCTATCCACCAAGACCCCAATACTTTCATTCCCTTTCCTTTATCTTGGCAACTAATTAATAAAATCCATGGAAATTGAATCACGTTTCCAAATAGGAATATTTAATGGTTGAAGCAATCCACTAGGATTCTGATGCTCAACTTTCACTTATTGATAGTTCATACACCGCCTTACTCATATGCCAACAACATTCTTCATTCTATCCCAGAAGAATTTCACTTTATGTCTTGATATATCTTGATACCTCTAGGATGAGTCGGGAATATAAATCGATGACAATCTCTAAGAACTTCCTTCCTTAGACCTTCAACATCTAAGATGTAAAACCTTCCCTTCTTTCTCAACCATCCCTTGTGGTCAAGACTGAATTTTTAAAATCATCAATCTCTACTCCAGCTTCGAGTCTTCTAATCCTTTCAGCTAAAACTGGATCTTCTCCTAGCTTAGAAGGTGTCCTTTAGATCAAAGGCGGATGAACTTCCAAGCAAGACATCAAAGTAATGCTTTAACTGAAACTCGTTGTCGATCTTATCCAATCATCACAAGTAGTTAATTCCTCTAAGTTTTTCCATTCCATCAAATAGATAACACCACATCATGTGTTTTCCTTCTAAAGGCATCAGCAATTTCATTCCCTTTTATAGGTGTAATGCTAAAATCATAAGTTGCCAACAATTCCAACAATCTCTATTATCTCATATTCGTCTTTTTCTGAGAGAATAAACACCATATATTTATGATTGGTACGTAGTTCGAATCTCTTACCTCTGAGGTAATATCTCCAATTCTTCAAAGAAAAGGCAACAGTGCTAACTTCAAAACATGAGTTGAGTAGGCGATCACTTTACCTTTTTACAAAAGAATGGCCCTTAACCTAATTTCGCACATATCAGTGTAGATTACCAAATCTTAGCTCCTATATAGTACAATTAAAACAGGAGTATTGGTCAATAAATGCTTCAATTTCTGAAATGCTTCCTCATACTTACTCGATCAAACAAACTTAACATCTTTCCTAGTCAATCTAGTAAATGGCGCCGATATTCACGAATCCTTGATGATTCTCCGATGATAGACAACTAATTCAAGAAAACTTGTGGTTTCGGTAACACTCTCTAGTCTCTTCAAATTATTAATAGCCTCAATCTGAGCTGGATGTACAATCTACCATTCTGCGAGAAGTATATGACCAAGGAACTTCACTTTCTTCTTCCAACAGTGACACTTAGAAAATTTAGTCTTCAACTTGTGTTGCCATAAAATCTCTAGCAAAATCCGAAGATGAATGTCATGGTCCTTCACATCTTTGGAATACAACAAAATTCCGTCAATGAAGACTGACATAAATTTATACAAGTGCTATCGAAAAATATGGTTTATCAAATATACAACAAAACAAATGCATTTATCAACCTGATTTGCATGACCATCCATTCCTATGATCCATATCTTGTTCGAAACGCCATCAATGAAATACTATCTTTCACTACCTGTAATTAATGAAATCCAATAGCCAATTCTAACAGAGAAAACACTCTAACTCCATTTAGCCGATCGAAGAAATCATTTATTCTCGGCGAAGGATACCAATTCTTCACCGTCCTCTCATTAAGATTCCAATAGTCAATGCGCAGTCTCAATGATTCATCTAGCTTTTTTACAAGCACCACAGTTGCTCCTCATGGCGAACAGCTTAGTCGGATAAGATACTTTCCTTGCGTCTAACTAGTTGCACCTTCAATTCCTTCATCTCCATATATGTATTCTTGAAGGTGGTACGCTAACTGGTTCAGCTCTAGGTACAAGATATATTTTTAACTTTATAGCTCTCCTTGTAGGTAAAACCATCACTGGTTTGAAAACATCTGCGAACTCCATAACGACAGGAAGAAGAAGTTTACGAACTTGCACTCTCGACCGCGTATATAATCTAATTACTATAACTAGTGTGACTCAATGATACTTTTCTATCTTTGCCAAATATTCTAGCATCATAATGATTCAACCAATCCGTACCCAAAATAATGTTAAATCCCACAAAGTCAAACACATATAAACTGCAAACAAAAGTATAACTTAGTAACTGAAATTCTAGTATATTGCATTTCATCCCCAGAGTTATGTAACCTCCTATAGGATTATCTACCCTAAAGGAATTAATAAGGAATGACGGTTCTAGTGACAACTTTATCTACAAAACAGTTGAAGATAACTGATTATGATGCATCTATATCAAATATTATCTAACAAGCATGTTAAAAATAAAAAGCGTAGCTTCCATCGCATACTTTCCTTTCTCAACGGTAGTGGGTTTACATGACGATGGTTCTAAAGCAAGCAATTTCCCTTTAGCTTCCTTTGGACATTTGTTCCTGTAATTTCCCATCTGAATGCAATTAAAGCATCTCATATTTTTCTTCCGTATAGTAATCTTAGATTCACCTAATCCATACCCATTAGCATACACTTGAAGCAAAGAACCTCAATTGTGTTCCTCTTGGTATTTCCACCCTTCTAAACTTTCTTCTCCTACAAGAACTTCCTTTTCTTCCCCTGAGAACTCTAAGTCTCGATTGGCTTCTCACTATCAAATAAATCAAGCAACTCCTCATTCATAACTGTCACTTCCACAACAATATGGTTAGGATTCCTCAAGTATGGCATCGTAGCCTTAGCGATCTCTGGCTTCAATCATAGGATAAACTTATCATTCCTTTTAATCAATGTGTCGTTTGTGTCATGAGCATACCTTGATAATTCATTAACCTATTAGCATATTCAGTTACTGACATCTCTCCTTGCACAAGCTCACCAAACTTCAGAAAATGTTGCATTAGCTCCCTCAGACAAGTATATTTCCTCAAATATTATTCGGAAATCTTTCCAAGTGATCTCATCCTCTAGTATTCCCATAGTAGCACCATTCCACCAGCGTAGTGTAACTCCTTGTAACTGCCTTGAAGCTAACATTCTCTACCGTGCAACGGTCAAGTCTAAATTTTAGAAGATTCTTTCATAACTCAAAAGCTAGTTCACCACCTCAACAATATCCTCGATTCCATAAAAAGGCTTTTCGCTAAGACTAATGTAGTCCTTACTTACCTTGGCATAGTTGTCTCAACCGGTGCCATAGGATTAGCTCTTCCAACAAGTGAAGAATTTGCTTCAAGAAAAAGAAGCAACGGCTACAACTTGCATCAGATTGACGAAGAACTAATACAGATTCTTCATATCTACTGTTGGGGTTGTGGCACCTTCACTCTCATTAGCCCGACGACCTTGATTCCCTTGAGTTTCTAGCCAACTATTACCATTAGTTGTGGTGCTTCCACCATCCAAAATCACTTTTATGCTCCTTTTTCCATATCTTATTTCCTTTATCTATATATGAATCTTAATAAGACATCCGAGAACGGGGGGTTTGTACATACTTATATAATACAAATGCAAGTATCTTGTAATATCCTAATCCCATACCTTGATGTATTACTCTGATCTTTGCGTTTATGTTCTAAGAATCTTTTTATAACCTATGCTCTAATACTAAATTGTAGCACCCTTTTTCTAAGGTCTAAAGGTAAGCGCTAAAAATATTGTAGTCTACTATATAAAAAAATTCAAAACATTTCCACTAATGATTCATAACATCATAGAACATGGGAATATAAAAAAATTCAAAACATTTTCACTAACAGGAATTCATTTATTTTCTTGTCGTAGCCCACATTTAAATCAAAATATGATTATTACAAAACATAGCTCAAAATGTGGCATATGAATACTCCCTATTGGTTGATCAAAGTCTAAATATTGAGATAATAAACACCTTTTGTCATTACATACATCCAAAAATAAAACACATAAAGGAAAGAAAACTCCTATATAGTTGACTGCCCCATGCACGTCTCCAAGAACTTAATCGAAGAAGAAACTAAAAACCTCAACCCTCATCCAATGAATTCCCAAGAGTCTAAGAAGAAGAAAAAACTTTGGGTTAGCTAATAGAGTGGAGTTAATAATAACAACTACCCGAAAACCAATGGATGTCTATTGAGACCACGCCACTTAGAGTAACAAGCTTCCCTCTCACTATCATCTTGTTATAAAATAACCAATCCAGAGCTCCTACACTATTAATGATTACAACTGTAACAATAGGTGTAACAGTAGTGCAACATGCATCATATAGCGGATTCACTATCCCCATCTTCTAACTAAACTTTAATGGTTATTAATTAACAATAAATGCGCAAGTTACCTTAAATTATGAATGATGCCCCACCATTTCTAGTTGAATATCCATCTTAATATCTGGATTACATATCTCTTACCATCTGAATTACTCATCTCTTTAGTATTTCAAAAAGTATATAAATTGGATTATCCATCACATAACTTATAGTTTTATATGTAAGTTAACAATGAAACTTTGAAATATATAATGTGAATTATGCATCACATGTCATAGTTTTATCCTCTCAATTTAATTTAAGTCTTGTCCCCCCAAGAATATTTAAACATAACCCTCAGTTTCTATATCATTATATTCCCATTAGTGTCCCCAATATGCATAATTTTTTATAAGCAATATAAGTAGTAATATTTACCCATGGTATCCCCATTAGTTCATAACAATAATATGATTATCCACCATTCCATATAATAAAATTTAAGCTTATCAATCAAGTCGATATGGCTTACAACTGGTTCAATTGGTTCTCTACCAATAACATCATGACTACCAATGGGTCTAACACCCTTGCCAATCCTAGCGCCTCCTCGACTCTTTATCTAGGCGTTGAGGTTATCAAGTTATTGAGACAATATTCAACATCCTATCAACTCAAGCATATGTTATAGTAATAAAAAGTAAGCCAGATTACTTTACCGACATGTTCAATGGCGGTATAGAGGCGATAGCCTCAAGTTCATTTGAATTTTTTTAAAATTCACCTTGTTGACATAGTCGACATTATCAATCCATGGAGGCGATATACTCAAAACAAATTATCAAAGCTACTGGGTTGACCATAACTGTGACTTCAAGAAAAAGAGTTATTACCCACGAATGTTTTAGAAAATGGTTTTGAAAGAATGTTTGTCAAGTTAAACGATGACGCCAAGGGTTTTAGAGGCGATGAACCCCGAATTTTTTAGAAAACAAGTTCGAAAACAATCTAATCGACCACATTATGATGGCAAGGTACTAAGGAGGCAGCCTCAAATCCATAAAAACATTATAATCGATAAGCCTTTAGCTTATTCCTTATTTAATAATCTTATCGACCATGGATAATGGTAGTCATCCATGCATGAAGGCGATAACCTTTATGTAGTAGTTAACTAGTTATCTTAAATTTTATCTTAAAATTATAAGCATAAAAGCGAGTGATAAGGATATAGTTGATAAGGAAGAGAGTGATAATCCCGAATGCTTCTTATACCATACTTCATGGCATTCCCAGCATCATGTGCTTTATTGATGGAGGCGATAAGGTCTTATCGATTGTGTCAATGGCCTTGATGGTAATTTTAAAGAAAACTATTTTGTTTCCAAGTAAAGTATTATTTTTTACCTACTTCAATATATTTGTTAAAACTCTATTTAGTAATAAAATGATGGACTGAGAAATATTTAGACTTTTCAAATTCTTAGTTAAAAAAACATTACAGAATCATTAGTTTCCTTAATTGATTCCTTAATTACCCTAAGTATATCCAACTTAGGAAAATAATAACAATACGGGAAAATTTCAAAAATTCAAATTAATCAGAGAGTAAACATTTCTATCGCGTATAAAAATTTCATGTCTAAGTTCAATATTTAATTATTTTCGATAACTAATTTTGTGATTAAGTGCACCTAATCTTCGAAAATTCATAATAAATTCCTAAATGTATAAAAAATATGAAACTCAAATCTTATATCCACAATCATGTTGTAAACAACATATAAAAATTTCAAAGCAATCAAACATGCTGAACTATAGGGTTTGATCCAAAACCTAATCAAATCTTGGACAAAAAAGCATATGCAATCAAAACAAAACAATGTTTTATCCAAACAATGTCAGAGCATCAAAATACATATGAAACAACCATATATGCACAAAAAAAACTCGGGTATGATCTGTAATCGAAAATAACATGGTTTAAAATTATTATCTACGCTAGGTTTGGCTGAAAATTAGAGATTTGTTAATGTAGATTCCTAAGCTTGAGTTTCCTTATCTTTTCCTTAAGCTTTCATGTTGTTCTCTCTTGATAAATGGTTGGCCTCTAGCTTAGATTTTAGGTTTAAAATTTGCAAGCAAGAAAATAAATAAGTGGTAGAAGATTACGCTTATATGAAAGGCCTTGTGTCTCTCACTTTTCCCCATTTATATACCCTCCATCTTATGTTTTATTAATCCAATTAATTCCAAAGGACAAACCATTATGTAATGATTTCTGTTGGCTAGTTTTTGATCAAGCCACCAAGAGTACAAGTGTTTGCAATCTGATGGACAAAGGTTGGCATACTTACAAGTTCAAAACGGGCATCCTAGCTCATGAAGGCCGCTCATGGACCATACGCAGAGGCCGGCTTGTGGACCCCCTTTTTTCTTTGGCTCATCCTCGACTCGTGATGAAAGGCCACGACCTGCTCGCGATGAAGGGTTCACGACCCGCTCGCGACAAAGGGTCACGAGCCGACCCTGTCGTTAGGGAAGAATGGCCGAGACTTGGTCATTCTTCGTAAAGCCACGAACCGTAGGTCACGGATCGGGTGACATGTGTCTATAACGGCTCCTATGACCGATTCTCCATCAAGCAACAAACCACTTCGAGATCGTCGGGATTGGTGTCACGTGTCTTCACAAACCGCCTATAGAAATCACCTATAAATAGCCCAACACTTGGCTTTTTTGGGATCTTTTGGCAATTAAGAGCTCTGATTCCACCATTATCATATCTCTACCATCTTTAATAAGAAGTATATTGAATTTATTGAGTGAATCATTATTGTAAAAGCGAGATCGAGAGAAAGTTGTGATTGTACTTGCATTCAAACGTATAATCAAAAGCATATAAAGTGGACGTAGGCTCTTTAACGCCGAACCACTTTAAATTTGGTGTGCTTGCTGCATTTTCTTTCATTTCTAGTTTTAATTCTCTACGAATCAAGATAATTTGGGTGTTAAAACCATATTTTGATCTAATATTTTGGTGCTTTCACTGAAAATTGAATTCTCAACCTGTCGGATTATTGCTCTACTATTTGGATTTTCAAGTCCGAAGAAAATAGTCTGCATTCCACTGTTTCGCTTTGGAAGATTTCAGCAAAATCAAGACATTATGGCCGCAAAGAAATCCAAGGATTCACGAGCCTCTCGAGCAAATGAAGCTAATGAATAAAATGTCCAGGAACAGGCTGAGGTGGTCTCCCGGGCTCACGACTCTCAAGGGGCGATCCCACCCTAGGAGGGGGTCACAACCCGGTCCCAGGAGGGGATCATGAGCCGCCTCCGGGGGGACTACGAGCCGCATGCCAGAGGGGGTCACGAATCGCCCTCAGCATGGGACCACCACTCGACCCAGAAAGGAGATTATGATCCACTCCAATCATGCTAATGCTTCTGCTCGACCTGGCTTGAGTGCTCTATGTCCAAATGTGAATGTTAGTAACCGATTACCTTCCTCAACCCCAGCAATAGAAGGAGATTTATCCTGTGTACTTGACATGTTGGAAAAAACAAACGATGCTTTGGAGGCTTAAAGACACGAGAGCTCCTTGATGAGGGAGAATATGACTGCGATGAGAAGACAGATAGATGAGCTCCGGAGGTAGTGAAAACCTTCACCAACATACCATTTTACTCCAGAGTACTCATTTTCATTAGAGGAGCCTCCGAGACCCCAACGACGACCATTAGAAAGGCCTGAGAACATGGAACAGCTTCGATTTGGATCACTACCTTCTCGAGAAGAAACGATACTCAATCTAGGATCTGACGATCGTAATTTGAACAATCCCACTGTACCACCAGGTGAGGGACCCCGAATGCTACCTAGAGATCAAAGCACAGTTAACCCTATTCAGAATCAACCATTACAACCCCCTCGTCACGTAACTGACCGTGGCCATAGGGGGCAAGGAAGCTCTGTTCAGGCCCTAGATTGGGCGACAATGCACCGAAGAGATGTCGGAGGTCCTCGTAGAGCAAGAAGTGCAGACCCTGAGTCCACTTTGACTAACGCTGACATTGAAGTAATGGTGAGGCAGATTATGGTAGATAGCCGAGGACAAATAAATGAAGATTGGGGTGTAGACCGTAGTCACACGCCCTTCACTGATGATATATTAGACGTCAGATTCCCAAGACGATTCAACCTGCCGACAATGTACCGTTACATAGGCAGGACAGATCTGGTTCAGCACCTGATGAGGTATTCATGGTATATGAATGTCACCGTTGCGCTAGACGCAGTAAAATGCAAAGAATTTCTGATCTTCCTAGAGGGCGTGGCATTAATGTGGTTTACTCGGTTGCTAGCACGATCAATCGCAAACTTCAAAGAGATGAGCGAAAGGTTTATTAACCAATTCTGCTTTCATGCCCAGAGGTCCAAAAACGTCGTTGAACTGTCACTCTTCAAGCAACGCCCTGACGAAATTCTGAGGTCATACTTGGATCATTTTAATTTAGTAGTCACGGAGTTTAGAGACCCTCATGAGTTGTCTGTCCTGATGGCCTTAATTGACGGGGTAGATAGAGACACTAAGTTTGGCAGATACCTTGCTAGAAAACTGCCGCTGACCAGAGAGATATTCTACGAGAAAGCCAAAATCCGCCTACATCAAGAAGGGATATACGCTAATCGAAAGAGGAAGGCTGCTAATAAGGAAGACATACAGAGTAACATGGCCATCAAGCAGTCTGGCGACAGCTCTAGGAAGATAGAAGTTAATGTTGGAAATAAGAACCAGGGCAACGATCGCCAAACTGGAAATGATAACAAGAAAAGGAACTAAAGGAACGACTCATAGAAGAGACCTCAATACTGAATATTTGATAACCTCACACCATTGAATGATACGTTAGAGAATATCTACCTAGATATCTACAATGTTCTTCAATATAATAAGTCTCCTCCAAGGGACTCGAAGGAGGAGCGTGAAACGCGAAAATTCTGTCTCTTCCACAGGACTTATGTGCACTCAATAAAAGAATGTCGTCACTTAAGAGACTTGGTAGAGAAGCTTATTAGGGAAGGAAAGTTGGATGAATATAAGGCAACCCTGAGAAACCGAGGGCAAAGTAGTCTAGAGCGAAACAAATGGCAACCACCTCAAAAAGCTACTGCACAATAAAAAGCTAAAGGAATCGTTATCAATACTATAGTTGGAGGGGCCCATCCGGATGGACATAGATATAGGGTAATGGATCAGTAAGTGAATGCAGCCAAGCGCCCCGAGGTGGGAGAGTGCAGTAATCCTGAAAATACTGCATTGGTAAAGCAGTAGAAAACGATGTCAGATGATGTCATATTTCGTGATAGAGATAACATTGGAATTCAATCCACTATCGAAGTTCCCTTGGTGATCACTACCACCATTAGTCCTACTATAGTCCATGAGGTCTTGGTGGACACTGGAAGTTCAGTCAACATTCTATTTAAGAAGGCGTTTGATCAGATGAAGCTTGAAGCGAAGGATTTGAAACCCTGCGATGGATGGATACGCGGCTTCAATGGAGCCTTAAAATCTCCAATGGGATTTGTAGAATTGTTAGTGACTCTAGGAGAGGGAGATCATCGGAGAGTGAGGATTCTCCTGTTCGTAGTTTTGGATATAGATTCACCTTATAATGCCTTCTTGGGTCAACCGGCCCTCGCAGAATTCAAGGCTTGCATCGCTCCCTGGTGCTTATTGTTGAAATTATCAACCAAAGCGGGAGTGGGTGTAATCAGGGGTGACCAAGTAACTGGAAGAGCCTGTTATATGGCAGAGTTAAAATTGTTATGCAAAGGAAAAGACATAGAAACTAAGGGTGCTTCCTCCACTGCAAAGGAGGATTCAACATAGCAATTAAAGAGGATGACCCTGAAGGAGTCGCCCAGAGAGCTGCCCGAGGACATAGATCCCAGAGAGGACAAGGAGCCTGGAGGTAGAATGGCGACACCTAATGAAACGAATGTGGATATCCCGATTGATGATGACGACCCAGCGAAGGTTTTGAAGATTGGATCCCAGCTAGACCCTCTTCGAACAAAGGAACTGAATGAATTTTTAAAGGCAAACTTGGACGTGTTTGCCTGGACCTACGCTGACATGTGTGGGATATCCCACTTAATTATGAGCCACTCATTAAGCATCAACCCAAAGCATCCTCCTGTTAAGCAGAAAAGCGAATGCTTGACCCGGAGAGGTCAACTGCCTTGAAGGAAGAAGTTGAAAAGTTAAGAAGCAACAGATTCATTAGAGATTCAACTTACCCGGAATGGATTTCAAACCCCGTCTTGGAAAAGATGGCCAACGGGAAGTGGCATACCTACATTGATTTCCCGGATTTGAACAAAGCATGTTTGAAGGACAATTTTCCACTCCCTAGGATTGACCAGCTGGTGGACTAAACGACGGGTCACGAACTTCTCTCCTTCATGGATGCATATTCAGGATATAACTAGATCCCCATGCATGTTCCAGATCAGGATCACACTAGCTTCATCACATATTTGGGACTATATTGCTATGTAGTGATGCCTTTTGGTTTAAAGTACACCGGAGCAACGTACCAACGCTTGGTGAATAGAATGTTCTACAATCAGATTGGGAAAAAAAATGGAAGTGTATGTTGATGATATGCTTGTGAAATCTAGACAGTCATCTGACCACACAGCTGACCTAGCTGAAATGTTCGATATCCTTCGACGATACGGAATGAAGTTAAACCCCCTAAAATGTTCACTCGGAGTTGCCTCTTGAAAATTCCTAGGTTTTATTGTCAGTTCTCGAGGAATTGGAATCAATCCAGACCAAATCACGACAATCACGAATATTCAAGAACCAAGACGGATTAAGGATGTGCAGAGCCTCGCTGGAAAAGTGGCTGCATTAAATAGATTTATTTCTAAAGCTACAGATAAGTGCATTCCGTTCTTCGATCTGATAAAACGAGATAAACGCAACTTCCAATGGACTCCTGATTGCATGGAGGCATTTCAGAACTTTCTCACTCATCTGGAAAGACCCTCGATATTGTCCAAGCCAGTCGACCACGAAGACTTGTTCGTATAGTTGGTAGTGTCATACATGCAATAAGTTCAGCGTTGGTAAGGGAAGAAGATAAAGTCCAGAGGCCAGTGTATTACGTGAGTAAGAAGCTAGCGACAGCAGAGAGAAACTATCCGAGGATAGAAAAACTTGCGTATAGTCTGCTGATCGCATCTAGAAAACTTCGTCATTATTACCAAGCTCATCCTATCACTATATACACTGACCATCCGCTCCGGTAGGTTTTGTAACGACCAGAAGCATCTTGGAGGCTACTCAAATGGAATATCAAGCTAAGCCAATTTGATTTGAACTTCCAACCCTGAAGATCGATAAGGGGGAAAGTATTGGCAGACTTCATAGAAGAATTTACGATTCCTGAAGAAGATGTAATGAGTGAAGAAGCCGGTTCCTCAGAATAGCCGTTCAACCCCAACACCTGGAAGCTATATACTGATTGTGCCAAGAATGATAGACGGTCTGGCGCTGGAATTGTATTGGTCACTCCTGAAAAATAATCAATATACTATGCTCTAAGATTAGAGTTCCACATCACGAACAATGACTCGCAGTACGAAGCCCTGATTGCCGGGCTAAAGCTTGCAAAGGAGGTAGGGATAACGAGGTTGGATATTTTCTGCGACTCCAAGATAGTTGTAAACCAGGTTAATAAGGAGTTTTAGGCCAAGGGGCTAAGATTTGTATCATATCTAAGAGAAGTGAGAAAATTGTATCTAAGAGAAGTGAGAAAATTGCTGGATGATTTTGAACACTATAGTATAACCCGTATTCCCCGATCAAAGAATTAGAAGGCAGATAAATTGGCCAAACTGGGCAGTTCTGACAGTCCTGAGGACACGGAGGTGGTCCCGATTGAAACATTGGAGGTTCCAAGTATTAGTCAGATGGAAATCGATCCTATATTGGAAACTGACCCAGAGATGGATTCGTGGATGACACCCATAAAAAAATTTCCTAATAAATGGGGCGCTTCCGACCAAGAAAAGCGAAAGGCATGCCGTCATACGTAAAGCCTCCACATACGTTATGCAAGGCGAAGTCCTATATCGACAAGGGTTCTCGATGCCACTCCTCTGGTGTATAGCCCATGACGACATCGAACGAGTACTGAGAGAAGTACACGAAGGTGAATGTGGCGACCACACTGAAGGCCAAACATTGGCTAAGAAGATATTACGATATGGTTATTTTTGGCCCAGTGTGAATAAAGATGCGGCTAAATATGTGCGGCGTTGCGACAGGTGCCAGAAATTCTCTAAGATCCCCAGGGCACCTTCTAGCCGATTGAAGAAAATGATGAACCCGTGGCCCTTTGCTGTTTGGGGAATTAACATTATCGAAAGCCTACCCATTGCAAAGGGTGGAGCAAAATTCGCCATCGTGGTTGTGGATTACTTTACAAAGTGGGTCGAAGCAAAACCATTTACCACAATCACGACTAAGCGAATGATAAACTTTGTCGTCAGAAATATCGTATGTCAATTTAGGATCCCGAAAATCATCATAACGGACAACCAGAACCAATTTCACAGCACTGAGTTCCAGGACTTTTGCCAGATATATCATATCGAGAAAAGATACACTGTTGTGGCACATCCGCAATCGAATGGACAAGTAGAAGCGACAAACAAGGTAATTAAGTCCATTCTGAAGAAGCGGTTGAAGCGAGACAGTGCCATGTGGGTCGACGAGTTACATTTAGCATGTGGGCCTACAGAATGACTTATAAATCGACGATGGGTCACACCAACTTTTCCCTCGCATTCGGGTCAGAGGCTGTCATCTCGGTCGAATTAGAAGTACCGTCCCGTAGAACCACCTACTACGACCCGATGACTAATGAATTGCTCCTCGAGTCTCTGGACATGACTGAGGGAAAAAGGGATGAAGCGGATCTGCGTGCCTTGAGACATAACCAACAGGTCGCCCGATATTACAATAAGAAAGTCTGGGCTCGAACTTTTGAAACTGGTGATCTGGTACTGAAACGTGTCTTCCCAGACCCCGTCTTCTTGGGTCCGAAATGGGAAGGACCATACACCATTCTATGGAGGCTTGACAATGGATCCTTCAAGCTAGCGACCGATAGGAATGAAATCCCCAGAGTATGGAATGCCCAGCACTTGCGGCTTTACTTGACATGAAATTATCATTTTTATTCTTTTGTTTTTTAGGACCATGTAAAAAGGCATGACTTGCCTAGAATAGTCTGGTTGCATAAGCAAAAGATTATAAAGTGGACGTAGGTCATGATTCGACCGAACCACTATAAAATATCGTGCGTCATTTACTTTTACTGCACCATTTCTTGTTTACTCTTTTGTTTTTATTTATATGAGCTATCATGAATGTGATATTTGTCATAAACCCCACAATGACCTCGAAACACGTAATTAAAAGAGTCTTCTATCAAATCAAAAGGTCAACACTATACAGAGCTGAGGGTGCAATGAAGAAAACGACATAACCTCAAACACTCTAACTATCATGACTTGAGGAAGAGTATAAAGGACAAGGAAACGAATTGTCCACGAGACGTGAAGGTGCACCGTGATTAAAAGACTGCCTTGACTCCACTCTACCCTTGGCATCTGATAGGAGAGTATAAAGGCGCCAGGGACTGAGCACCACAAATGAACTCCTACCCCACTGAAGGATTGGGGGGCAAATTGAAAGCTGAGTTAGAACTTTATCCTGGACATACGACAGGAGAGTATAAAGGCACGTTGATCGAGTGCCATAAAAGAGCTCCTATCCCGCTGCAGTATCGGGGGCAAGAGTGAAAGCTGAGCTCAAACCCTTTATTTCCGGACATGAGGGGCAACACGTAACTGATCCTAACCAATCCTCAACCAGCCCTGGCCAAGCATCATGTCAATGATTGATTGGGGGCATATACACATCATAATATGTTACATAATGATATGTTATAGAATTTTTATGTTTCGCCTACAATGATAACTTATGATGTAGTTTAGTTAGTTTCGTTTATGACTTAGTTATGATCTGAATGTCTATATGCGTGACTAAGTATGAAAAAGTTGCAGGTACATAGCAATGTGAAAGAAACGGAATTTCATTTACTAAATACAGGTTTACAAAACGAAGCTGGACAAAATGCGAGGCCGCACTCGCAACAACTGCAAAGGGCTAGTGGAAGATCTAAGAAAAAAACAAGCTCTATTTGGACTTCAGGGGTGACTTCGACTTCTTCTATTTTTTCGGAACCTCCTTGCTGGCATCAGGGGAATCATGCTTCTTCCTTTTATTCTTCCCTAAAGGAGGATCCTGCGGAGCACCAAAAGACTGGGATGCAAGCTGTGTTGTAATGGACTTAGACAGTTTCACGATCAGCCCAGACCCTGGAGCAGCCGCAGGGAGAGGTGGTATCTTTAAAGGTTCTTCCTCGACCTTAGCCTTCAAAAGTTCATCATCTTTAGCCTTGATTTCGGTTAAGGACATATTATCATCCTCCTTGGTCTCTCCCGTGATGGTGACCTCCACATCTCCATCTCCGTTATCACCATCAATGTCTTTTAAAGCCTCTATGATCTCAGCGTCTTTAGGGATGTCTGTGCTTGATGGAATTATTGCCTTTTCAGCCACCTCAGTCTCTATTTTCTCCTTTTCAACCCCTTCAGCTGCTTGGCACCTATATCACGAGTAGCAACTATTACTAATTTAGGAGAGAATGCGATCCAATCGACTGTTTGCTCCACAATACAACGACAAATTATAATAGCTTTGACAAATTATGGAGAGAATATGGAGATATCTTCTGCCGATTGCTCATTTGGAGATGCGATAGAAACCCCAGTAGGTCGGGGAATAGGAATTCCAGAGATTAACGGCCCATCAGGGTTATACTCCTCGACCCCAGAAGACTTAAGCTCCATGGCTGAGCTTGAACCCTTATCAACATTGTTCTTGCCCTTGAGCTTAAGCTCTCTTTTCCTCCATAGACTCTTTAATTAAACGTCTACCCTCTGCCAGTCTCTCAGGTTCCTCAACTTTAAGAAAAGTCCGTATAAGTTTATCCTCGTCGATGACCTTGACCTTTAGACGTTGCTTCTCACTTTAGATAATCTGGTCCCATACATCAGCTAGAGTAGTGGGATAATTCTTGATCCAAGAAATGCCTTGGGTTCGAATAACCTAAGCGAAAAAGTCCATCAGCAATTTATCAAATCCTTCTATCTCTTGTTCGGCCACGGGAAGCATAGCGGTAGCGTTGGAGGCAGACTCAAGGGCTTCAATAGTATTTCCTTCAGCGAGAGCTGCCCTCTCCTCGGCATGAGCCAGTTTTTCCTTCAGGCTTGCCATTTCCTTCTCCCATGCAACTTTCTCCTCGGTAAAGTGGCTCTGGGACAATTTCAGCTCGGTATTGGCTGATCTAAGATCTTCCATCTCTTTCCTCATAGCTATGCACTCCTTGCTATTGGAATCAAGCTCAATGTGAAAACGTTTTTCCATTTCTTCTAACTGTTTCTTGTAATTTTCAGCATCTCGCTGAGCCAAAGCAAGATAAGCCTGGGCATCCTCTAGTTTTTTCTCAGCCTCATCTCTGTATTTAACATCATACTCGGCCTTTTCCCGTGCATCCTTTACGTCAACTTCTAGATGGCGGATAACCTCAGAGAACTTCTTGGCATGCTTCTTCATCGCCCTATATTGTGTAGCCATGTGGCCTACTCGGTCCACGACTTCTGTGTCCCAATCATTGGGAACTGGCTCAAGATCCGGAACGAAGTGCATATTGCCAAAATAGATGTTCTGGAACTGCTCCAGCAAACATTCCAACTTTGCCTGATTTTCAGAGGTAAGGATCACCTCCTGTGTAGTGATAATATCAATGTTGCGACGTCCGGATGGGACAAAATCTTTCTTCCCCTTTTCCAAAGTTGTTCTTGAATCTTTATGCTTGTCCTTGGATTCATAATGCTTCTTGGATGATTTATCCTGAGGAGGGATACCCCTCGGAGGAATCAGAGCTTTGGGAAGTTGTTTACCTCCCGCACGTGGCACTTGACGACTATAGTGCTTCTCGAGATCTTGCCTTGAAGGAAAGCGGGAGCGCAAAGGATGTGATTGGTCGGAATCATAGTGTTTCTTGGATTCTCTCCTGCGACTGTCACCACGATCATGCTCGGTAATGGGGTTGAACCTAGGCGTGTACTCACGAAGATTGCGATGAGAGTAGTGGCGACGAGTCATTTTTCCCGCAAAAGAAACAAGCAAGTGTAAGATCCATAAGTGGAAACGGTGTATAAATGTCATGACATGTAATGCATGTGGTGTGTGTATGTCGTACAATCCCCCTAACAGACCAAGGCTCAGAGCCAGGCTAGTCTACACAGTATCTCCCTCTTTATCAGGGGTAGGCTTCTCCTCAGAAGTAGGAAAGAATGACCTTGTTCCAAAATCCTCCAAAGTGTATATACCATCTGACATTGGAAGATTATCTAAATCCCCATATATTTGTTCTTCTGTAAAAGAATCATGAGTCGATGGCTTAGTCAGTGGCGGTGTCTTTGGAGAAGACCCCCCTTCAGGAATGTAAACAACCTTCGGTTCGTCAGCCCGAGCCTCGCCTCATATGTATACGTCCATTTCTTCGACATCTTGAACAACCATAGGTGAAGGATTTTTAGGAAGCTCAATCGTTGTTGTAGTTTCCGTGGTCACCTGCCCCTCGGTTGGGGGCATGCTGCTAGATTCCCCAATCACTTGAGTAGGGGGCACATAATTGTAAGGCATGCCATCCTGACCAGGCCCAAGTTTTATATCCAGAAGATAATGTCTATGAAGGTTCTCGTCGGTTATACACTTCTTGATTTTGCAAAAACCAGAGTTCCTTTTTATAAGGCAGGATAAGCGATCTTCATACACTTCACCTTCTTGCTTATGGGGATTAGGAACTGTACAGAAAAAGAAGATATTAGTGCTTTAATCATGCAGTTGAGATAAACGATGAAGGATTTAAAACCTACCTGACTTCAACCACTTCCTAGCGCACCCAACTTGATGCTTTATGTAGAACCACTCAGATTTAGCATCACCTAAGTTGTTGTGCCCGGCACTCAAGACTTCCTTAGTGGGGATAGACTCAAAGAAAACAAAATTTGGGGTCCCCATAGAACGATGTTTAAAATGGTAATAGAAGTTCAAATCCTTATAAACAAGCTTGGTTCCTAGAATCTCTGCGTATGCGATATACAAGGTATATAGAGCAGCGTAGGAATTGGGTTGAAGTTGCATGGGGGCAATGTGTAGTTGCCTCAGGAGATCGATGACGATCGGAGGAAAAGAAGGAATAGCACCTACCGAGCACATGACTTTGCTAATAGCCATATACCTTTATGGAGCAGAATGGGGCCTAACCTTTTTCTTTGGGGTTTTTATGTCATCCCATGGGATCCCATGTTTTAAGCAGATTTTCTTCAACTTTATATCATCAAGTGTGGAAGTTATGGAATCACTCGGATTAGTTAATGCTATGGCACCCTCGAGTTCGTCGGGAGCCCGATCTTCTTCCTCTTCTCCAAGTGATGTGCCCTCAGAGGATGTTGATTCTACATCAATATCCATCTCATAATCAGATACTGAATTATCCCAGTCCGGGTTAGACGGAAGTACTTTAGGATTGTAATAGCTTAACGGTTCTATTGCTGCATTTTTCTCTGATAATCTTGCTGAACATCTATCAGACATGTCTGTTATGTTGATAAACAAGTATAGGAAGGAATTAGAACATAAATACCTATGAACCCCATGCGTGCAAGTGTTAAGTGTGCCAGTATGTGTATCACTAAAAGGAAAAGCATGAAATAAAGCAAATGAGAGAGTAATTGGACATCGTATGTATTTATGTTAAGTTCTCGTCCAGTCCAGAGCAAGTCGTCTGAAGGGTCTAACCTAACTGTTCGTTGATTTTTTGCTCGAGTTACAGTTAGTTCTCAGCTGAAGTATACGTTTGCACATTTGGTTAATTGATGTTACTTGTTTGAGTATGGTTATAGAATAAGAATGGGTTCGAAGTTAAGTTAATATGCGGTTCCATGGTCTGGCTCACGATGAAGATTTGGCTCGTGATACGGGTCTCACTTGTGAAAGTATATCGGCTTGTGAATGAGAAGGGGGTTCTGTGCAATGGATTGGTTCGTGACTATGTCGCACATGATAAGTTACTGCATCAAACTCATGGTTCCCAGGGAGGCTTCATCCCTCAATGGATACCGGCTTGCCCTATGGCATCGGTGCGCCTCTGATCTCTACTCATGACCCGACTTGCTGCTCCGCTCTACGAACCTACTTGTTACTTCACTTCGCGACTCGTCCCGTTGCCTTATTCTACCACCATCACGACTCAAAACCTCACTCCTTTTAACTTCAGGAAGTGCTGGAGACCTCATAAGTATCAGTTTCCTTTTCTTCCTCACCAGTGCATCGTACCACTCCCCTAAATCATGAACTGCCTGCTCATATCCGAGTACCCAATTCGTTTGCGAGTCCTTATTCCTTCTCTCACCAACCATTCCACATGTACACGGAAGCATGGTCTAACCGCGAATCGACGCTTGAGGCTGAACGTCATTACACCCACGACAGCGCGCACTTCGAGGTAAGCCGATGTTGAGATGATTGTAGGAGAGTGGCCTAATGAAAATCGAAATGAAACTTGAGGGATAACTGGCTCGTGAATCGAATTAAAAACAGTAAAGGAAACAAGGGAGATTTTAATATTCACAATTACCTATTTTTAATCGAAGTCCAAACGAAATTGGGGAACTAGGGTTTTGGTTTGGTGGAAGGCGGTTTGACTGCGGTGGAAAATAAAAGCAAATGGAAAGAGAAGCTAAATCTAAATTACATACAATAGGGGGTGAACCCTTCACAGTTCAAGGCTTTAGCTCGCTGCTGTAAAAGCGGCTCGATAGGCCTCAAATGGTCAGCCCACGCACGTGATAGTTCACATGAAAGAAGGCCTTGCCGACCCCAAACAAAGACTACGTTCCGACCTAGATAATATGGCTGATAGCATGATTTGATGACCAAACTTTTGAGATGACTAGTGGTTTGAAAATTGCAGACTTGTAATCCATTGGTGTAATGGATCACACTATGTTCATTAAATCTTTTTATGAAAATTTGAGGAATTTACCTGAAGAATTGCTCACAATTTGTTTTGAAATTCAAAGTCGGGGAGTTAATTAATGAACGGGAAATAATTGGAAATTCAGTTTATTATTTATACTCGTCTCGGGATATCAAAAAACATGGTTTTGTGAAGAAACACGACTTCACGAAGTGATGTGACTGTACGAACTGACGTGACTATTGGTACTCACCATTTTAGGGAAGAACAATTTGATCGTTTCGAAGCACTTTTCATCTTTGATAAAGTACTTCGAGGGGCAAAATGTTGGCTAGTTTTTTATCAAGCCACCGAGAGTAAAAGTGTTTGCGATCTGATGGACAAAGGTTGGTGCACTTACAAGTTCAAAACAGGCATCCTGGCTCACGCAGGCGGCTCATGGACCATACACAGAGGCCGGCACGTAAACCCCCTTTTTTCTTTGGCTCATCCTTGATTCATGATGAATGGCCATGACCCGCTCGTGATGAAGGGTTCATGACCCGCTCGTGACAAAGGGTCATGAGTCGACCCTGTCGTCAGGGAAGAATGGCCGAGACTTGGTCATCTTCATAAATCCACATAGCTCTGGTGACACGTGTATGTAACGGCTCCTATGACTAAGTCTCCATTAAGCCACGAACCGCTCCGAGATCCTCGGGATTGGTGCCACGTGTCTTCACGAACCGCCTGCAGAAATCACCTATAAATAGCCCAACACTTGTTATTTTTTGGGATCTTTTGGCAATTAAGATCTCTGATTCCACCATTATCATATCTCTACCATCTTTAATCAGAAGTATCTCGAATTTATTGAGTGAATCATTATTGTAAAAGAAAGATCTAGAGAAAGTTGTGATTGTACTTGCATTCAAACGTATAATCAAAAGCATATAAAGTGGCCGTAGGCTCTTTAATGCCGAACACTATAAATTTGGTGTGTCTGCTGCATTTTCTTTCATTTCTAGTTTTAATTCTCTACGAATCAAGATAATTTGGGTGTTAGAATCATATTTTGGTCTAACAATTACAGATCTCAGCCCTCCATCCAACTACATTATTCCTATATAATTTATCCAAATAAATTCCTGAATAATGTTTACTAAAAATTAAGCATATTACATTATGTCTAGTTCAGATTGTAATTTTATGATTTGGTACTAAAATAACCATCTATTCGCATACTCTATCATCTTAATATGATACTGCCCTGTCCAAGAGTCCAATTTCTTTTTCAAATTTATTCAGGTGGAACCGACCGGAGCTGTAAAACCCCTAGTGCACCTAGTATGGTCCGCTAGTAACTCAGAAGTGGTTGATCTTAGCATACGCACATAGAAAGCTCTTGACATGCTTTTTTGAGTTTCGAACCCACAAGCGAAATTCCTTAACCGCTGGATAATGCTGCGGATAGTATAAAATAAATAGTACCAAAAATTTTCTTAACATTCTGTGGAGCTTTCATTTAGAGTTGAACTGAGTAATGAATTCTATCTAAAGGTTATCCACTATGACTTTTTATCGATACGGATCTTTAAGATCTAGATTAAATTCTTCAAAATTTCGATGAAATATTCTGTAATTTGGTAAAGAATAAGTCTTAAAGACTAGAAACTTGGTCCTTCAGACTATGGTAGAAAAAAAAATCAATACAATACAATCAAAGGGTGTTCGAATCCTCTTCACGTAGAAAATAAATCCTATACCCATAGACATAAAAAGTTGAAAAATTAAGAAATGACCCTTCTATCCAAATAATAAAAGATAATAAACCGCATGTTAAAAGAACAACAGTTGAATAGAACTAACCATGATTATATCGAATTTACTAAGAAATGAAAATGTATTATTAACATATCTCCTATGTGGAAAAAGGTAAAAAAATTATCATGCCAATCTCTATACCCATACCATCTAAGAGCACTACAAAGTAGTACTTTCAAATAATATGGAGAATGAGTTGTCGAGGCACACATGTGGAAATTCTTTTGAACTAACACTAGTGCGTATTTAAATTTCTGAAATATAACTTACTTACACTTACACATTATTAGGCAAAACAATAAGTGTGCCTCTATAATAGAACAATGCATAATATACAAAACACAGCGATCACAAAATTAATCACGGAGGCAAAATATAATGTATACATTTTATAATTCATTTTTAACATAAATCACACCAATCTACACAATACAAAATGATACTTTGATATACTACGTATCTATACTCCTCTGTTCCCTATAAAATACAAGTCGGTCTCAATGTCCATGAACTTGTAATGTATCGGACTGACCCGAGTATTATATAAATAATAAATGGATATATCTAAATCCAATATATATAATTAAGGGTGTTCAGAGTATATTGAATAACATAAGGAAATCCCATTCCAAACTAATCTAAAATCATGACTTGGGAAATCCATTAAAATAAATACCATAGAATCGAAATAAATTTGTAAATCATATAAGTCCAATAATTCTTATCCAAATCACAAAAAAAAAATTCTCCAAAGGGGATTTCAAAATGTATAGATGGGCTAATAAACCAATAAATCAAAATATCACTCAATCATTGTAAATATAATATCATATATATATATATATATATATATATGTTAATAAAACAAATACCAATACACAAAATCACATAAAAGGATGATGAATGCCAGAGAATGATATAAGAAGCAGATAGAATCACAAACGAGGAATAAACATTACAAATATCATATAAAAGAATATGATAATACGTTGAAGAATAAAAGTACAACATATGAAGACAACAATAACTAGCGATACACCAGATAAGAAGGTTAGCTGATGCACGCCAGTAAAGGAAATGGTAGCTGATCATACTCAAGACACGCTCTCTAGTGTAATCTTATACTTGATTATACACTGTACTAAAACAATAAAGAGGGACTGACGGACGCATTAGCATCAGGAGACCACATGCTGATTTGGTGAACATGACGAAACGTAATTCATCCAAACTGCCTTTCACAGTCATCGGTAACCACTGCCTCTCACCCTCTAGTGTTGTGACAATGATTCACCATAGGTTTGACCATACGTAACCTCTTCGGTTACAATACCACCATGAGCCGTTGTGGTAACTGATTGGTAGCCTATGTGACACTAGAGGCAATATGCTGACGCACAGTCGTAAATGGAAAACATGTCACGGATCCAGGGGCGTGACCCCGCGATCATGCCATCAGGGTGGATACTTATCAATCTAGCTGACTCCAGCAGCATATATGAGATTAGTCAGTGATAGCTCAATACTAGTAACTAACCATATATATAAAAGAATAGAAGGCGCGCCGCTATACATAGGTTCCAATGCATGAAATTATGCAAATATCGATCTACTATAAAATATCTATATCAGCATACAATGTAGTATGTAGCCGATGCATGGCTACATATAATCACCGACGCACGGTGTTTGTAGATCAGTAAGTGAATACTATACACACACAGATATATATATATACACAATTTCAACATATATTTATATATATTTGTGTGTGTGTATTCATTGCAATAAATACCACTTGTTATCCCGTATAAAGTGTTATACATGAGCAAAAGATAACTAGATAAGTAACTAATCCGTGTCACATACCTCCGTGTTGACTAAACTATTTATTTAGTACTCATACATCACACTTACCCTCTAATACTCTATATGACAAGGTCGGTGAATAACTGGGGTAGTGTAACTGAAAGTTCCATATCGAACAATATTGCTAAACTATTTATTCAAATTCCTTGGTAGACAGAATATAAATATTATAAACTCATATAAAAGATGTCAATATTGTATCATTTTTAAATCATTAATTAAATCAATATAAGTAGTGAATCAATCACAATATAAAAATTCACACAAGAAATGGAATGTTAGGACATATAAAAGTAATGAATGAAATTTCAATATAGTTTTCTAGTAAAATAATAATACTCGAAGAATAATTCAAATATTTAAAAGATATAAACATTCATTGCTCATTCGTGTAAATCCATAAAAAGAATATTATTTTCAAGGACAAACACAATAACATACAAAATATTGTCTGGAACTATTTTATACTATAGTAAAAATATAAACTTCTCAAATGACTTATTCAAAATTATTTTAAATTACTTTTAAATAACTTAATAAACTAACTAAAATTATTATAAATATTATTTTCCAATGTTCAAATTAAATATGATGATATCTTTAAAATTAAATTAATTAATCACATTTATGTGCTTTCAAATACAGGTTTAAATGCTAATATTTACTTTAAAAATATTATTAAATTAAATCTATTTGTATTTCAAACTACAAATAAATGTTTATAAATAATTAAATATATTTCGATCTATATAATAAAGTACCATGAAAATTTATATAATCTTTCACAATTAGGTTAAAACCATAAAATTGACCAAATCACAAAATATAATATACTACATAATTCAAATAAATTTCAGTTCAAAATAAATTGGGTAGCATCTCCTTTGTATATTTATACATTCAGTAAACTCAAAATCCCTCGATCAATCCAAACTCATAAACAATTCCAACCAAAATAATATCCTATAACAATCATTTCAGTTAAGAAAACGAATTCAACAAGCAATAATAGTCTAAGTTCAAACAACCCAATTAATTAAGCAATTCAAACCTGATTAGGAATATATATATAACTATAAATGGATGCAAATATAGTTGTAAGTAAAATATTCATGTCAGCGATGTTCAATCCTTCAAAATTCTGAATACGTCAATTAATGAGCTTCAGGGCTTGACTCGTTCACGTTTCTACCATTAAAAGCATCTCCCATCCTCAACTATCCAACCATCACCATCGTCAGTTGCACAAAACAACGCTGGGGTCGACGAATCCCGTCACTGTTGCATTTGATTTCACCTTTTATACATCGTCGATCACGAGCGTTACCACAAACCTTTAACCACCTCTGATATCTTGCCTTCAATTCTGGACATTCATGCTAACCACAAGTGTCCTAGCAAATCGTAACATAACACTACGATGATCATCAACCTCGCTTGTTGCTAATGCCATCTCCAAGGCAGTCGAGCCTATTCTCAAATCGTGATTTGATTGTGTGTGCTTTGTTTGTTTTTTCCTTTTCCTCTCCGAAATTCTGAGTATTGTTTTTAAGGTTGAGAATGAAGTGAAATAGAGGAAATTCGATTTTTTGACCAAGTGGAGATAAAAAGCATTTTCCATAAGCAATCCAGATTAGAAATGGGCTTCAGGCTTGCGGGTTTAACTTGAAAAATGATCAAACACTTTGAGAGAATAGAAGAAAAATAATATTCCTTGAGGCTTTTCCATGACCCAATTTTAAGTCAATTCAATTTCAATCAATTTCTAGTTTATTTTAGACTTGAATTTTAATCATGAAATAACTCTAATTTTATTATAACATGATTCACAACTCATTTTACAAGTTACAACTAGATAGTTGACAATTTTACTATATTCAGCGCTCATCTAGTTTATTTGTTAGTTTAACATTCAATTAGAATAAATTTAAACTTATTTTTCAACTAATTTGATTATATATAAAATAAAATAATTAGGTATCGCAAACTATTTCATCTAATTTACTCAAATTTTCAACTACCAAGTCACCATGAATCAAATTTGTACTCTTTCATTTTTTTTAAATACATGTATAATTCTGACGTGAAAAACAAGGTTGTTACAGACTTGCCCTTAACAAAATTATGTCCTCGAAATTTTTAATATGAAGATGACAACCAACTCATACCTTGACTTTTCCCTATTTGACATATCAACCATAAATCTTTCCTCTATGTGGCTTGTAAACTTCACACCTTTTATCGTATATAAAGAATGTTTTAACAAACTAGTTTTAACGTCTTTTATTATATATATATATAGAGAGAGAGAGAGAGAGTATAGCCTCATAAAAAATCCAACTCTCGAAAGTCTGAAATTTTCAAAAGAATCTCTCTGGGGAGCGTCCAAAAATCAAACATTAAGGGAGTTGGCAACGGATGTTGGTGGATGATGTTGGCAAAGGAACATGGCTAAGACGATGTCTAGTGATTTGTCCATGAAGGAGATGATTGTACTGACTTAGGTAATGGAATAAAACGATGACTAGCAGGAGAAAACATTTATATTGGTGAGTTTACTATGATTCTAACTTAAGATTGTTAGTGACCCAACTCAATTTAATAAATGTATAACAACCATCCTACAATGGGCCTAAATTCCAATCCAAAAAAAGCATATCGAAACTTAGAGCCATTCTAAATGGATCATTGATTCTTATAAAGATTACATTCACAGAGCATAACTAATAATGTCACCAGAATCTCACAGTGGAAGGGAAGAAATGTGATAGTAAGAAGTAGCTGTACCATTAATTAAGACCCATAGATGTTGATTATATAAAAATCTCAACTGCCACAAAGGTACATTGATAATAATTGTAATATCTCAAAAAATGACAATCATGATAATAATGATAATAACTAAGTATCCTTTTTCCTCAGGCTCCCACATCCATGACTGCATCAATCGAGCGTTCCCACCTACTAACCAGTTTATTTTTTAATAAGATTGAGGTCAGAACAAAAGTTCCGGTGAATTAAAATCACATAAGTTTAAGGAATATCTATTTCCTATATATGGCAGTATACATTTATCAAATTATGTCTACGCAAGCTTAACACATAAATTCATGTATAAATTAGGTGGACTATCCCAAAGCCACTTAAGGCCAACATGCATATTTATAAGAATAGATTTTGTTATCACTTAATAATCTAAAAGGAGGACTACCATTTGGTCACTTAAAGCCATTATATAAAGGGAAAGTCTAAATGGACACAAAATTGTACACAATAAATCTCAACCACTTGATCTTTCCATGAATTCCACTTTTCACATACAGACAAACAAATCTAACGGTGGAGGATTTGTGTCTCTCTTTTTGTGTTTAATTTTGTGTCCAAATAGCCGACCCCACATATAAATACTTATCTAATGGTGGATCTCATCACTTAAGACCCTATAACAGACCCTAGTCACTTAAGACCTCGTATTCTAATTGTCAACGTTATTAAATATAATAATCTCTCTCTTGTAGAACGAGAAATGGTAAGTTGCCACTTAGTACCAATTTAGGCAAACACTCATTGTGGCACAATATTACTTTAACTGAAGAAGATTGTCGAACAAAATAGAGTAGAAACGTATCAATTCCCATTGATCGCAAGCGATGTTGCAAAGTTGGTCTTCGAATTCGTTGATTCGTCAATCGAATACCGGATTTGGGGAGGAAAAGCTGAAGCTATTTCCAACAATAGCGACTACCCATTTTATTTCGAAAATTGACTAAACTGTCTTTTTACAATCATCCGACTATATATCAAATAGTATTTCTACCCTAACATCTCATTACAACTGGCATAAGTTGTAATTGATAAAAGTATTACAAACAGGAAATGAAAAACTTAAACATGCAACATAAAAGTTAAATTAACGTAACATATTACTACCAACACAGCTTATCTCCTGCTCTGCATCATTCTCCCCAAAAGAATTCGCCCACGAATTCACAACAGGTTCCTCACTGGTTGCATGCTCTCATAATATGGAAACAAATGCTTGACATTGAAAACATCAGCAGTATGAATATGACTTGGTAGCCTCAATTGGTATGTGTTGGGGTTGATTTAATTAACAATTTCCAAGGGGCCAATTTTCTTGGCAGCCAACTTGTTATATATGGACAAGAAACCGATCTTTGTTAGAACATCCTACAAGAAATCTCCACCTCCAATTTTTTCATGTTTACGCTTTGCGTCTACGACTTGCTTGTATTTGGAATTTGCCTTAATCAAACGTTCCGCGACAGCACGATGTATTTCCTATAAACCCGAGACAAAGTCAACGGCCTTTCCCTGGATCTTATCATGATGCAATAAAGGAATTAAATCTAGAGACCCTTTTGGAAAAGCCGAATATACGACCATGAAAGGACTGAATGCAGTGCTGCGATTGACAACATGGTTATGTGAAAATTCAACTTGACATGATTTTGAATCCGAGCTCTTCAAATTGTCACTAACAAGGCTTTTTAGCAAATTTCCCAATAATCAATTCACCACTTCAATTTGTTCTTTGGTCTACGGATGATATGCGCTACTAGACTTCAATTCTATACCCACCATCTTCCATAAGATAATCCAAAAATGTCTCTAAATCGAGTATACTAGTCCAAAACAATCGAGTTGGGTAACCCATGTAGATGGTATATTTCTCGAAAGTATAGCCGAGCTACGTCCACTGCATTCGTGGTTCTTTTATAAGCAATAAAGTGAACCATCTTTGAAAATTGATCAACGATCATATAAATGGAATCATTGCCTCATTGCGTCCTTAGTAAACACAAAACAAATTTCATGCTCACATCCACCTATGGTCGAGAAGGAACAGGCAATGGCATATACGGTCCTACATTAGTAGTTGTCCTCATTGATACTTGACAAATGTGACACCTCTGCACAAACTTTTCAACCTCTTTACTAACTGAAGGCCAAAAGTATGAGGCTAGAGTCAGATGTATCATACAATCTTTGTGATAACCCCAAACTTCCACGAGTGAAAGTAGGAGTAATCATTTTTGGAATACAACATAAATACAATAAAACAGAACACAGATACAATATAGCAAAGGAAATTCATAGAGTAATAACATTATAGCAGCGGAAAAATATAATGTCATCAATCACAGAAAATCCACAGTCACAGGATCTAAGCTATTACAACAAGTTTGCAGAAAAGAAATAAGTTTGATGTCTAAAAAGAAAAGAAAAGATGCCATAGAAACAAAAGATAAATGTCTTCAAGCTCCAAGTCATCACCTCTCCACAAAAGCAAACCCAAGAAAAATGATAAGCGGCTCCAAAGAAAAACTCCAAGCAAAGAATGAACCTGTCTACATGGCTGCCCGTGTGGAAAAGAGGGCACCCAAGTTTGCAAAAAGGTGAAACAAACTATGGGTCAGTCGTGGGACTGGTGTGAGAATTCTTAAGTGAAATAACTATTAGATATAAGGCAAATCCAAAGACCACGCCGCTAACGCGGAACGGGTTTACTCTAATGGATTGCCGTGCATAATTTAAAGTGTCATAACAAACAAATAAGTACATCGTAAACAACGCAATGCTTTTTGAAAAAAATGGAATCACCATAAGACCCAAGTCCCATCACACAATGCAACGCACACCAGAGGATAGAGTTTTACCTTATGGTGATTAAACATGCTAAATACGGCAAATACGCATCTAATATTATTATTAGTGTATATAAAAGCATTTCAAAGTAAATGTATTAATCCTAGGAAGCATAGGTACCATATACTATGCCTCCGTACTAGTAATACAATCAAATTCGTCGGTTCGTATTTGGATTTTGGTTTCCATCATGAGTCAAGGCTAGAGCGGAGCTCCTTACCGATTCGAGACACTCTAGCTAGTGCCTCAGGATTCCCCGCGGAGAACCCTTGGAAATGGCAGGGCCGGTCTGCAAATACAGCTTAGCGGATTGGCAATTCCTAAGCACACGTTTCCCGGTCCTATAGGACCTAATATCTGAGGCGCGCCACATTCCATCATCCACATAAGTAAAGTATCAGCGCTGGGAGGTCCCTGACACTACTTCTAGCTAGAAAGAAACGTGCTGCTTTCCCTGCGTTCCCTTCGCCCGTTTTTGACTCAACCGGTGTGTGAGGCTCGTGAGGTTACGTAATACACAAAGCTCTGCTTATTCAAGCAGTGCTTTGATCGTCACCACAAAGTTCTGCTTTTCAACAAGAAACCTTGATCATTGCATCTTAGTATGCCACACTGTCACTCCATGCCATACCATTGCTTCTCCATCAATACATAAATGGGTGTTAAGTAGAGAATAAATTCTCCACCACCAATATTTATATATTAACAGAAAATCAACAATATGATATATAACGAAGTACGATGTCAGACACACCATCCATTTAAACTTATGCTCTGGGTCTGAACGAAAGTCAAATCCGTGAAACCAACACGTACGTCTGGGCAATGACCTTGACCCATGAATTGGTAGCAAGTCAATTCAGGGTCTCGATTGCTGTCCATTCGAGGGAAGGTTTACGGTCTTCATGCGTCGTCTTCTTACTTCGATCTTTAACGCCGCTGGATTAATTTGGGATGAGAATATCTCGGACTTCCCAAACAATCCCCGTATATATATACATATATATATCTTGAAAATCCTTCTTATTTGTTAATAATTATTTTTATTAACAATTCATTCTATTTTAATTAAAAATAGTCAACTTCTTATTTAACGACGCATTCTCAAAATCATATTTTTATTTACATTAATTAAAATGTAAACTTGCATTTACATGCCGCATTCTTACCTATTTACATTGAATAGAATGTAAACTTTCATTACATATCGCATTCTTATTTTCTTTACATTTAATAAAATGCAAACTTGAAATTACATGCCACATTCTTACTTATTTACAATGAATAAAATGTAAACTTGCATTTACATGTCGCATTCTTACCTATTTACATTGAATAAAATGTAAACTCATCCTACGGTGGAATTCCTTTATTTTAACATTAAAATAATGTAAATTTTTCCCTATGGTATATACACTTTTTATATTAACATTTAGAATAATGTTAACTCATCCTACGATGCATATTTTCTTAATTTTAACATTAAAGATAATGTTGACTAATCCTATGGTTAAATTACCATTTATTAACATTAAAAATAATGTTAACTCACCCTATGGTGTTATTCCTTCTTAATTTCATAAAAAAAAAATGTAACATTCCTACGGTCAATTCTCTTTTATGTTAACATTATAAAATAATGTAAATTTTATCCTACGAAGTAATTCTCTTAATATTAACATTAAAAATAAATGTATATTAACCCTATGGTTAAATTATCCTTTATTAACATTAAAAATAATGTAATCTCATCCTATGTTAAATTACTTTATTACTTTACATTAAAAATAATGTAGCTCAATCCTACGGTTAAGTTACTCTTTAATTTAACATTAAAATTATGTTAATTCAACCTACGGTTGAATTTTCTTTATATTAACATAAACAAAATATAATGTTAATTCGTGGAATTCACTATATATTAACATTAAAAACAATGTTAATTCATCTTACGGTCAAATTCCTTATATACTAACATTATAAATAATGTTAACTACCCTATGGTGAAATCCTTTTATTTAAACATTAAAAATAATGTTAAATCCTTCTACGGTGAAATTCTTTTACTTTAACATTAAAAATAATGTAAATCATCCTACGATGTAAATTCTTTTTATTTAACATTAAAAAATATATTAATGACATCCTACGGTTAAATTTTTTTTTATATTAACATTAAAAATGTTAATTACATCATACGGTGTTATCTTTAACATTAAAAATGTTAATTTACACATGCGGTGAAATTACTATTTAATTAACATTAAAAATAATGTTAATTGCTCATGCGGTGTAGTTTCTTATTATTAACATTTAAAAATAATGTTACTGTCTCATACCATGTAAATTCCTTATATTTAACATTAAACAAAATGTTAATTTCTCATCACTTTAATTTTACATAATTCAATGTAAATTTCATGTTAACACAAATTCCTACTTTGGTTTTACATAATTAAATGTAAATTTATGTCATTCCAAATTTCATACCTTAATTTTACATAATTAAATGTAAATTTAATGTTAATACCAATTCCTACTTTAATTACATTGATAAAAATGTAATCTTTTTCCTACGGTGAAGTCCTTGAATATATTACATTAATAAAAATGTAAACTTTATTTACATATCACATTCTTAATAAAATAAAACGTAAACTTTTAGTTACATTTCACATTCTCAATTTGTTTACATAAAATAAAAGGTAAACTTTAGTTACATTTCTAAAAATTTAAATTTCACCTGCGGAGTAAATTCTTATATATATTACATTAATAAGAATGTATATTGTGCATACAGTTAAAATTACCATTTTATTCACATTACAATTTATTCACATTAATAAAAATGTGTTACATGTCTAATAATTTATTTTATTCACATAAGTAAAAATGTGAAATTTTACATGTCCAATATTTAATTTATAATATTAACATTAAAAATGTTAATGTCATCATACGGTTGAATTTTTATAATATTAACATTAAAAATGTTAATGTACATACGGTTGAATTTTTATAATATTAACATTAAAAATGTTAATTTCATAAGTGGTGAGTTTTATAACGTTAACATTACAAATGTTGATTTACATATGTGGTGAACTTTACTTTTTACTAACATTTTAAAAAAAAATGTTAATCTTCATGCATTGCAAATGCTTCTTATTAACATCAAAAATGATGTTAATCTCTCAACAATGTAAGTTACTTATTATTAATATCAAAATAATGTTACTTTTTCCCCATTTCAATTTTACATAAGAAGAGAATATAAATCTCATCACAAGTAGCATTCATCACAAGTAGCATTCTTAATTTATTTGCATCAAATAAATTGTAAATTTTCATCACATCGCATGACCACACATCCAAACATAACCACAAATCCAAATCCAATAACTAGCATCCAGGTGATTACAAGGTGATGTTATAACTGGGCATTAGTAAAATCAACACGGTGTAATTGAATAAAGAACATATAAATAATTTTAATTAATTTATAATTCAGATTTAAACCTGAAATTTCAGGTCTAATCACATAGCATTATAGACAATTCCGCTTTCACGTCATATGTTATGATCGGTTTAGATCTATGTTTAAATATCATGTCGTATCGGTTCTACTGTTAATAATCATAAAAATAATAATAAAATAAATTAAATTAAATAAAAATAAAATTCTCACTGTGGTCTAGTCTGAAAAGATGGCTCGGGTTCAATCAGATCCGGTGTTCGTATTCAATTTGATTTCAGATCTGAAATGATTCGAATAAAAATTCATATGAAAAATCAAATTCAGGCTTTTAACAACTGGCTGGGTAACACTTAAAAGCGTGGGGAAATCTGAAGCGAAAATTACCTTAGAACGTTCAAAACTTTGATTGCGATTTTCTGGAGTTGTAGTTGACGAAACGACGAGCCGTTTGTTGGAGAAGGACCGGCTACGAGAGATCTTTGATCGGCCTGAAGGTGGTGAGGTGCGGCGCTGAAAACGAGGCGGGGCGGAGCAAAGAAAAGCGCGCGATCGTGGCCTGATTGCGGGAGCTACGGTCGACGAAATCGAATGAAACTTGTTTAGGATCGAAGAGCTCGAAAAATCCTTCGAAAAGTTGTACTACGGCGATGGATTTCATTGAGAAATGAGAGAGTTATGGAAGAGAGAAGTTTCGGAGCTGATGGGTTTGTGCGGCTGTTTCTAATCGGGGAAGAACGATGAACAGTAATTCCGAATATTATAATATTATATTAGGGTTAACTAATTATGTAATTAGCCCGTTAAGGCCCGTTTTGGTCCGAACTCCGATTTAGACCCGCTTACTGTCGTTCTTAAGTTTTGAGGCCTTCTGAACGCAATGGAACATGTTACAGGACCCAATTCCGAAATTTATTATGAGTTCTGGAATAATTATATTATTTTATTAATATTTTAATGTATACCGTACATGAAAATTCACCGAGGTCACAAATTAACTTCAAAAATTCTCAAAAAATATATTTAGCTATGTTTTGATGCTGTGGACTTATGAAAATTAATTTCGTTCAATTCTGAGCCCGTATGAATTTTTAATGAATTTTTAAAGTCAAAAATTGTCCGTTTACACTGAAAAATCAATTATAATTATATATTAATTCTAAAAATTACCGAAAAATCATTTTTAGCTTTGTTTTGATGATACGAATCCAACAAAATTTATTTCGTTGAATTCTGAGACATTTTGAAAAATGACTATTTTTAAGGCCAGTATATTTAATATTAAATATATATTTTTAAACAAATATTTTCTGAAACTCGAAACATATAAGTGTTTACTATTTTTCAATGCAGAAACATCATTCTGAAACCAATGGAAGTGGTTTCGAGTTCAAATTCCTTCGTATGCAAAAAGTAGCATTTTTGACCTATGCAAATTACCCAACGACCTTTCTAAAAATTGAATTAGCCATAACTTTTGATTTCCGCTATGAAATTTCGATTTTTCGGATTCGTTGGAAAGATATTTTTAAATAGATTCTAATATTTTTGGTTTCACTAAAATCCGTTAAATTTTGCATCCTGTATGGTCAGTCAAAGTTCAAGTTTGACTTTTTAAACTACCGCGCTATTTCTAGCTCTTTTTATATTTAAATTAAATTTGTATGTTTTAACTTCGATTAAAATAAATAAATCATTAAAAATACTTTAAATTCATTAAAATGAAAATTTTAATTTGGCCCTAAAATTCCGGGTCGTTACAATCTCCCCTCCTTAAGAACTTTTCGTCCCCGAAAAGGAAAAAGGAAAATAGAAGAGGAAGAATAAACACAGAGAATGTTTTTAACAGAGATGGTACCGTCTATAACATCAGGCTTTCCACCGAAGAAGTTGGTCCTTTCGTTCCTTCGTAAACATGTGCCAATTGAGCATCGCCACTTCACTTAGTCTTCTTCGAATGCACGATCAAGGGGAGAGTCAAAACAACTGAAATGGTGATTCTAAGAGATAGAAAAGATCGAAGGATGAATGAAAAGATGACGATAAAGTGACTGGCTATTATGTATCTCATGAACTGTTCGCCATAGAATATAGTGATTCTACGTAAACGAATTATTATAAATATGTTATATTCCGCTTTGTAAACCAAAGCTCTGATACCAACTGTGATAACCCCAAACTTTCACGAGTGAAAGTAGGAGTAATCATTTTTGGAATACAACATAAATACAATAAAACAGAACACAGATACAATATAGCAAAGGAAATTCATAGAGTAATAACATTATAGCAGCGGAAAAATATAATGTCATCAATCACAGAAAATCCACAGTCACAGAATCTAAGCTATTACAACAAGTTTGCAGAAAAAAAATAAGTTTGATGTCTAAAAAGAAAAGATGCCATAGAAACAAAAGATAAATGTCTTCAAGCTCCAAGTCATCACCTCTCCACAAAAGCAAACCCAAAAAAAATGATAAGCGGCTCCAAAGAAAAACTCCAAGCAAAGAATGAACCTGTCTACTTGGCTGCCCGTGTGGAAAAGAGGGAACCCAAGTTTGCAAAAAGGTGAAACAAACTATGGGTCAGTCGTGGGACTGGTGTGAGAATTCTTAAGTGAAATAACTATTAGATATAAGGCAAATCCAAAGACCACGCCGCTAACGCGGAACGGGTTTACTCTAATGGATTGCCGTGCATAATTTAAAGTGTCATAACAAATAAATAAGTACATCGTAAACAACGCAATGCTTTTTGAAAAAAATGGAATCACCATAAGACCCAAGTCCCATCACACAATGCAACGCACACCAGAGGATAGGGTTTTACCTTATGGTGATTAAACATGCTAAATACGGCAAATACGCATCTAATATTATTATTAGTGTATATAAAAGCATTTCAAAGTAAATGTATTAATCCTAGGAAGCATAGGTACCATATACTATGCCTCCGTACTAGTAATACAATCAAATTCGTCGGTTCGTATTTGGATTTTGGTTTCCATCATGAGTAAAGGCTAGAGCGGAGCTCCTTACCGATTCGAGACACTCTAGCTAGTGCCTCAGGATTCCCCGCGGAGAACCCTTGGAAATTGCAGGGCCGGTCCGCAAATACAGCTTAGCGGATTGGCAATTCCTAAGCACACGTTTCCCGGTCCTATAGGACCTAATATCTGAGGCGCGCCACATTCCATCATCCACATAAGTAAAGTATCAGCGCTGGGAGGTCCCTGACACTACTTCTAGCTAGAAAGAAACGTGCTGCTTTCCCTGCGTTCCCTTCGCCCGTTTTTGACTCAACCGGTGTGTGAGGCTCGTGAGGTTACGTAATACACAAAGCTCTGCTTATTCAAGCAGTGCTTTGATCGTCACCACAAAGTTCTGCTTTTCAACAAGAAACCTTGATCATTGCATCTTAGTATGCCACACTGTCACTCCATGCCATACCATTGCTTCTCCATCAATACATAAATGGGTGTTAAGTAGAGAATAAATTCTCCACCACCAATATTTATATATTAACAGAAAATCAACAATATGATATATAACGAAGTACGATGTCAGACACACCATCCATTTAAACTTATGCTCTGGGTCTGAACGAAAGTCAAATCCGTGAAACCAACACGTACGTCTGGGCAATGACCTTGACCCATAAATTGGTAGCAAGTCAATTCAGGGTCTCGATTGCTGTCCATTCGAGGGAAGGTTTACGGTCTTCATGCGTCGTCTTCTTACTTCGATCTTTAACGCCGCTGGATTAATTTGGGATGAGAATATCTCGGACTTCCCAAACAATCCTCGTATATATATACATATATATATCTTGAAAATCCTTCTTATTTGTTAATAATTATTTTTATTAACAATTCATTCTATTTTAATTAAAAATAGTCAACTTCTTATTTAACGACGCATTCTCAAAATCATATTTTTATTTACATTAATTAAAATGTAAACTTGCATTTACATGCCGCATTCTTACCTATTTACATTGAATAGAATGTAAACTTTCATTACATATCGCATTCTTATTTTCTTTACATTTAATAAAATGCAAACTTGAAATTACATGCCACATTCTTACTTATTTACATTGAATAAAATGTAAACTTGCATTTACATGTCGCATTCTTACCTATTTACATTGAATAAAATGTAAACTCATCCTACGGTGGAATTCCTTTATTTTAACATTAAAATAATGTAAATTTTTCCCTATGGTATATACACTTTTTATATTAACATTTAGAATAATGTTAACTCATCCTACGATGCATATTTTCTTAATTTTAACATTAAAGATAATGTTGACTTATCCTATGGTTAAATTACCCTTTATTAACATTAAAAATAATGTTAACTCACCCTATGGTGTTATTCCTTCTTAATTTCATAAAAAAAAATGTAACATTCCTACGGTCAATTCTCTTTTATGTTAACATTATAAAATAATGTAAATTTTATCCTACGAAGTAATTCTCTTAATATTAACATTAAAAATAAATGTATATTAACCCTATGGTTAAATTATCCTTTATTAACATTAAAAATAATGTAATCTCATCCTATGTTAAATTACTTTATTACTTTACATTAAAAATAATGTAGCTCAATCCTACGGTTAAGTTACTCTTTAATTTAACATTAAAATTATGTTAATTCAACCTACGGTTGAATTTTCTTTATATTAACATAAACAAAATATAATGTTAATTCGTGGAATTCACTATATATTAACATTAAAAACAATGTTAATTCATCTTACGGTCAAATTCCTTATATACTAACATTATAAATAATGTTAACTACCCTATGGTGAAATCCTTTTATTTAAACATTAAAAATAATGTTAAATCCTTCTACGGTGAAATTCTTTTACTTTAACATTAAAAATAATGTTAATCATCCTACGATGTAAATTCTTTTTATTTAACATTAAAAAATATATTAATGACATCCTACGGTTAAAAATTTTATTATATTAACATTAAAAATGTTAATTACTGTAACAACCCGAAAATCTGGGCCAGTTTAAAATTTTTATTTTTGCAATTTTGGCGAATTTTGATTATTTAAAATGAATTATTTTAAATAATATTGACGAGAAATTTATTTTGAATATATTTAGAACGTATATATTATATACGCCGTCGTTAGAATATAAATAATTATATATATATATATTTATAAATAGAATTGAAAATGGCGCGGTAGTTCGATAATTCGATTTCAAACTTCTATTGAATGTACCGGGTGCAAAACAATCCGGATTTTAGTGAAACCAAAAATAATAGGATCTAATTGATAATATCTTTCCAATGAATCCGAAAAATCGAAATTTCATAGCGGGAATCAAAAGATATGTCCAGTTGAAAATTCTGAATAGTCGCTATGGAATTCAGGCCCTTAAAAATGGGAATTTTGCAAATGACCTCAGAATTCGACGAAACCAGTTTTGTTGGATCCGCAGTGTCAAGTTATTGCTAGATTCCAAATTTCATAATTTTTCGAATCAATATGTGAGCGTGGCAAAGGAAAACGCGTTTGACCGGTTTCAGTTGATTTTAATCGACTGGAAAATGGCCATTTTTCCAACGATCTCAGAATTTGACGAAACTAGTTTTGTTAGGACCGTATCGTTAATACGAAGCTAGAAAATATTTTTCGGGAATATTTAGAGTTAGTATGTGACCCCGGTAATTTGATAAGTACATTTAAAATCCAATATAGTGATTTAAATGTAAATTCAACGGAAACTGGTCGAAACAGTCGAATCAGCCTACGATACATATCCCATTGTGTTCGGAATGGGGGTAAAACGCTATGGACGACAGGCGGTGGGCCTCGTTTAGAGGTCGAAAATAAAAGTTGCTTTTTAATGATAAATAATAATATAATAATAAAAAAAATATAACCCTCTCCTCCCTATAACCTTTGCCCCCCCCCCCCCCCCCCCGATTTCAGTTAGCAGAAAAAAAAAAGAAAAAAGGGGGCGACGTTCGCCCGTCACCACCGCCCATCGTTCGCCCCCCTTTGTGCGCCGCCTCGATGGAAGCCCCACACCGCCGCCTTGGCCTCCCCTCGCCACCGTGACGTCCCGCTCCTCCTCCCCTCCTCAGTAAAAACCGCGAACTCCAAACCCTAGCCGCACCCCCTGAAACTCGTTCAACCCTAACCCACCGCCATCTGAGAGGTCCGCCGCCAGCTCCAACGCAACCACCCCGCCCTGGACCACCGTAGACCGCCACCGCTGGAAGCCCAGAGCACCCCTCCGACGAAGAACCCCCCCCCCCTCCGTTCACTGTAAGTTCTGTTTTTATTTATTTATTATTATTTATTTTTATTTAACTGAATTTTTATAATGATTTTAAAAACTGAGAATTTTAATTAGTCGAAGTTTAGATTTTTAAATTGGTTAAAAATTAGATTTTTATATGAAGAAAAAAATAAAAACTTTATTTTTATAAAGGCGAAAACTTTATTTTTATAAAGGCGAAAACTTCGTATTTGAAAAGGCGAAATCTATATTTTTGAAAAGGAATTTTTATCTATATGGCATCGAGATAAAAATATGATTTTTATGTTTTAAAGTATTAAAAATATAGTTTTTATATTTTTAAAGAATTAAAAATATAATCTTTACTATATAGAAGTGGTAGAAATATGATTTTTGTTTAGGTAGAGAATTAAAAATATAATTTTTACATGATAGGAATATTAAAAATATCATCTTTATATAGGTAGCAAAATAAAAATGTGATTTTTATAGTGATGAAATAGAAAGACGAAATTTTTATCGGTAGAAAGGCGGGATCTTTATCTAATCAAGTTAGAATTTTTACATTAGAAAAGATGGAATTTTTACATCAGAAAAGATAGAACTTTTATATTAGAAAAGGCGAGATTTTTATATATTGAATAGCGAAGTAAAAATTCGATTTTTATATATTGAATAGCGAAGTAAAAATGTGATTTTTACATATGTAGATAATACGAGCAAAGAAAGTGAAACGAGGCAGAACGACGAAGATTTCTATAAAAGAAGAGTCGTGGCATTGGATAGCTATCGGTGAGAATTTCTCACTCTTCAATTTATTCTCTAGTTATATATATATACTAGGATGCAGACGGTGCTTAGTAGCACCCGACACAATCGTCCACAGACCATGGACTTGTTTGTTTGATTGCAAAAATTAGTCAGATTATTTGATTGAAATTGAATTGTTTGGTGAAATGAATTGATTTGATTGATGTGTGAATGGCGTGGGCCTTCACTAGGTCGGGGATAAGGCTAGGCCTCGTCCCGTTTCTAGTATCGTGCCGTTATGCCGCCGAAATTTTCTAAAATATGTTAGAAAAATAAAAATATCATTTTATTGAATAAATGAACCGAATAGAATATTCATAGGTTGAATAAAATGTTTTATCGTTAAAAATATAATTTTTAACGTGAATGTGAATAAATAAATAATCATTTACAAACCGGACGGTTTGTTTATGCACACATATTTGAAGGACATTGATTGGGTCGATAAATTTTACACATCGCCCAACTGCACAAATAAAATCTGTGTTTGATTGTTTGAAAACCCCACACGAGTGTTGGGATGAAATTTGAAGTTCACTCATCCTGATTGATTAAATATGTCGATCGATTGATTGACAGGCTGTTATAAGCGTTAGATATCTATATTTGATGCTTATACAGTGTAGTGCACTTTGGTTGATGGTTGATTATTTTTCAATGCTATTATATGTGTGTAATGTATGAAAATCCATATAATTAACATTATATGGTGATTGATTGGGCCTCATTCCAATTTAGAAAATAAAGAATAGATTAAAATAAAGGTTCATGTGTTGACAGTACTCATCCATTGAGATTGGTCGTGTGTTGAACGAAATATTTTAGTAATAAAATTTACATCTTTATCAATATAAAATAAAGGTTCATGTGTTGACAGTACTCATCCATTGAGATTGGTCATGTGTTGAACGAAATATTTTAGTAATAAAATTTACATCTTTATCAATATAAAATAAAGGTTCATGTGTTGACAGTACTCATTCATTGAGATTGGTCATGTGTTGAACGAAATATTTTAGTAATAAAATTTACATCTTTATCAATATAAAATAAAGGTTCGTGTGTTGACAGTACTCATTCATTGAGATTGGTCATGTGTTGAACGAAATATTTTAGTAATAAAATTTACATCTTTATCAATATAAAATAAAGGTTCGTGTGTTGACAGTACTCATTCATTGAGATTGGTCATGTGTTGAACGAAATATTTTAGTAATAAAATTTACATCTTTATCAATATAAAATAAAGGTTCATGTGTTGACAGTACTCATCCATTGAGATTGGTCATGTGTTGAACGAAATATTTTGATAATAACAGCTATTTTGAAATAGAAATTTATGAAGCCGTGTTGATTAGATTGACGCCATTTTGACGTGAACGATATTTATATCGAAATGAATTGAAAACGATTTCGAAATGAATTGAAAACGAATTCAAATTGAATTGAAAGCGAATTGAAAGGAATTCAAATTGAATTGAAATTTGAATTGAATAAAAATGAATTTTAAAACGAATTTATAAAGAAGAATTCAATTTTGATTTGAATTGAAATGGAAGTTGAAATTGCTTTTGAAACGAATTTTAAAACCATTTATATAACTCGTTTTAAATAGAAATCGACGAAATATATATAATATATAAATATTATATATATAATGGCCTGAATAGAACGCGCCGCGCCGCGGTAGTTCGTGAATTTCGACCATTTATTTCAAACGGACGTTACGGGAGATCCGACCGTCGGATTCTCCTAAAACCGGAACCATTGGGTTCGTATCGAAAAGAGCTTTCTAACGAATATTAGAAATTTGAAATCTAACGGTTGGATTTGGAGTTACGTCCAAATCAAATTTGAAAAAGGTCGTTGTAAGTGCAGTTCGATGGCCATTGATGGAAATCGACTGTACGGGCCTTGATAAAATTATTAAAAATAGTAATAATTTGTGTAAAATCATAAGAAATGATTTGTGAAGATTTGGGATGAAAAACTCCATATTTGAGAAGATAAAAATAGATTTTTATCGAAATGAACTAGTTTTGAACTAGAAATATAATTCTATTTATTTTTAAATAAATAAATTGAATTTGAAAAGGGTTTTAAAAATAACCAGAATTTCCAATGATTGCATTGGAGTGGATTTGAATCGAAATTGTCTTCGGAATATTTCGATGTTGGAATTCGTGATTATACAGATGTTGTTATGGAAATTTGAAAGATATATATTTATATCGTTATTTCCAATACGACATTTGTTAATCGTAGAATTTGATATTGAATATAAGCCGATAAATTTTCTATTCAGAGCCTTATATTGAATATCAAATGTGATTTGGGTTTGTCGTGAATGGTGTCTTCACTAACACTGTTCTTGAACCCAGTTGAGAAAAGATTAAATCTTTTTATTTAGATTTAATGAAGTGTACCAATTAAATGATATTTAATTGGAATTGAATTGGTATTGATTTTTGGGTTTATCGTGAACAGTGTTTTAAATAACACTTGTTCTTTAACCCGATAATTAATGGAATGTGATTTTGGGTTTATCGTGAACCGTGTTTTAAATGACACTGATTCTTTAACCCAGTTAACGATTAAAACTAAGTGGAGTTTTAATGAATCTTTAATTAGATTGAAATAATCGAGAATGGAGTATCACCAGTTTTGCTCCAGGCGATAGTTAAATCTTTAATTAGATTTGAACGTGAAATGGTAATTGAATTTACCAATAACACTGTGGTGTTAGATATGAAGTAATACCAGTTTTACTTCATGGGATAAATAGGTTGGGATTGGGAAATTAAAACAAATGATTACTTCGGTAAGTTTCGTTAATCCCGGCTAGTTGAATCGAAATTCAAAAGAATAGAATAAAGAATAAATTCAAGGAATTTATCTTGGATAAAATTAATGGGAACCTTTCCCTATGAACGTGAAATTTAGAAACTAACTGTCGGTTAGCCAAGCAGAATGGTTTTCTGGATATTGATCTGATGTTGGTTTCGGCCTTCGGGGTTAATATTTGGGAAATTATTCTCTTGATTAATTTACGGTTAGTGACTGATGAATTGGAATGAGGCGTATGTTGTGTTTGTGTAACACTTATTCAAAATATACGCGAGTTATTCGGAAAGACCGGGTTTATCCCATTCTGAATAACTGATACGACGATAAGTCGAAGATGAAGGCGATGGTCGAAGACCGGAGGTCTTCACGTCGTTTGGGTAATTACTGATGATCTTGATTGGGCTGTACACCCAAGAAGATGGAAACAGTTAGTGATCGTCCAGACGTACTTGGAGATCGATGGATATGCGGGGTACTAGGTGCCTCCGGTTTCGTTCAGACCCAGAACGGACTTGTAAATGGACTGTGTGTCTGACATTGGATTTTAGTCCGTGTGATTGATCTCTATTAAATATATATCTGTTTGGCGGCGGAGAATTTATTCTCTTGCTTAACGCCCTTCTCTGAGACGTACGAGCTCAGGGGTTATATGTTGATGGATATCAAACGCATGGAGTGAATTGCCTGTGTGGCATGCCTAAGTGGCAATTGATCGAGGCTTCTGTTGAAAAGCAAAGTCTTGTGGTGATGATCAAAGCAAGGCCTTTGTGGCGTAGCTTTGTGTAACGTTTGATTCGCGAGTTTCACACCCGGTATGAACCAAAAACGGGAGACGGACCTCAGGGAGGACTTGCGTTTCTTTCTAGCTAGAAGTGGCGTCAGTGGTTTTACACGCCCTGACGAGTTTGACTTATGTTGTTGTTGCTGTTGCGAGGCGCCTCGGTTTGATCGGACGATCCGGGTCCGATGGAGTCATTTGTTGGCTCATTTACGCCCCATAGGGCGGAGAGACGTATTGTTCAGGCATAATAATCCACATCGGTGGACCGGCCCTGACGATCCAAGGCCCACCTGAGTCTGGGACCTGAGACATGGGCTAGATTGTCTCGAAGACGGTGAGGACTATCTTTTGCCTCGGTTCATAGACGGAAATCCAATTTCCAAATACGTGACATTTGCGGTTTTATTTGTAGAGCCTAGTATGGCGACATAGTGGGATGGGGCGCTCATGCCGCCTATGATTGATACTTATGATTTGAAGTTGTTTTATACACTATGCACTTATAATAGTATCAAACGATTTGTTTTAACCGTATCAAGCATTCTTTGGCTGTTATAAGGGAAAACCCTATCCTCGGCTGCGTTGCATTGTGTGATGGGACCTGGGTCTTATAACAGCTTCATTTTTCTTTATTTAGCATTGCGCTGTTTGTTTTATGCACTGGTGTTCTTGGGAGGAAACCCGTTCCGTGTTATACGGCGTGGTCCCTTGATTTACCTAACTTTAAAATAAAGATTTATAACTGTTTTAGTTCTCACACCAGTCACATGACTGACCTGGAGTTTATTGTTTTAACCTAAACTCTGGGTGCCCTTATTTCCGACACGGGCAGCTAGTAGTTTTGGTTTTGCAGATTTATATTCACAGGATCCTGGTTTACAGCTGGAACGATATCCGGAAAGCTTTGTATCCGTATATCTAATTCTAGTTGTGTATAGTATTATTTTCCGCTGCTATGGATTTAAATGTAATTTAAATCTCTGATATTTCTGTGTAATATTCATTTATAGTCGGCATATTCTTGTAATCTGATGCATTGTTGTAATATACAATGAAATGTTCTTCTGTATGTGTTCTGTTGTGGCTTGTTCTCGAACTATCCGATGCTTTCCTTTAGGGGGAAGTTACGGGTTTTCACAATTACATCATACGGTGTTATCTTTAACATTAAAAATGTTAATTTACACATGCGGTGAAATTACTATTTAATTAACATTAAAAATAATGTTAATTGCTCATGCGGTGTAGTTTCTTATTATTAACATTTAAAAATAATGTTACTGTCTCATACCATGTAAATTCCTTATATTTAACATTAAACAAAATGTTAATTTCTCATCACTTTAATTTTACATAATTCAATGTAAATTTCATGTTAACACAAATTCCTACTTTGGTTTTACATAATTAAATGTAAATTTATGTCATTCCAAATTTCATACCTTAATTTTACATAATTAAATGTAAATTTAATGTTAATACCAATTCCTACTTTAATTACATTGATAAAAATGTAATCTTTTTCCTACGGTGAAGTCCTTGAATATATTACATTAATAAAAATGTAGACTTTATTTACATATCACATTCTTAATAAAATAAAACGTAAACTTTTAGTTACATTTCACATTCTCAATTTGTTTACATAAAATAAAAGGTAAACTTTAGTTACATTTCTAAAAATTTAAATTTCACCTGCGGAGTAAATTCTTATATATATTACATTAATAAGAATGTATATTGTGCATACAGTTAAAATTACCATTTTATTCACATTACAATTTATTCACATTAATAAAAATGTGTTACATGTCTAATAATTTATTTTATTCACATAAGTAAAAATGTGAAATTTTACATGTCCAATATTTAATTTATAATATTAACATTAAAAATGTTAATGTCATCATACGGTTGAATTTTTATAATATTAACATTAAAAATGTTAATGTACATACGGTTGAATTTTTATAATATTAACATTAAAAATGTTAATTTCATAAGTGGTGAGTTTTATAACGTTAACATTACAAATGTTGATTTACATATGTGGTGAACTTTACTTTTTACTAACATTTTAAAAAAAATGTTAATCTTCATGCATTGCAAATGCTTCTTATTAACATCAAAAATGATGTTAATCTCTCAACAATGTAAGTTACTTATTATTAATATCAAAATAATGTTACTTTTTCCCCATTTCAATTTTACATAAGAAGATAATATAAATCTCATCACAAGTAGCATTCATCACAAGTAGCATTCTTAATTTATTTGCATCAAATAAATTGTAAATTTTCATCACATCGCATGACCACACATCCAAACATAACCAAAAATCCAAATCCAATAACTAGCATCCAGGTGATTACAAGGTGATGTTATAACTGGGCATTAGTAAAATCAACACGGTGTAATTAAATAAAGAACATATAAATAATTTTAATTAATTTATAATTCAGATTTAAACCTGAAATTTCAGGTCTAATCACATAGCATTATAGACAATTCCGCTTTCACGTCATATGTTATGATCGGTTTAGATCTATGTTTAAATATCATGTCGTATCGGTTCTACTGTTAATAATCATAAAAATAATAATAAAATTCTCACTGTGGTCTAGTCTGAAAAGATGGCTCGGGTTCAATCAGATCCGGTGTTCGTATTCAATTTGATTTCAGATCTGGAATGATTCGAATAAAAATTCATATGAAAAATCAAATTCAGGCTTTTAACAACTGGCTGTGTAACACTTAAAAGCGTGGGGAAATCTGAAGCGAAAATTACCTTAGAACGTTCAAAACTTTGATTGCGATTTTCTGGAGTTGTAGTTGACGAAACGACGAGCCGTTTGTTGGAGAAGGACCGGCTACGAGAGATCTTTGATCGGCCTGAAGGTGGTGAGGTGCGGCGCTGAAAACGAGGCGGGGCGGAGCAAAGAACAGCGCGTGATCGTGGCCTGATTGCGGGAGCTACGGTCGACGAAATCGAATGAAACTTGTTTAGGATCGAAGAGCTCGAAAAATCCTTCGAAAAGTTGTACTACGGCGATGGATTTCATTGAGAAATGAGAGAGTTATGGAAGAGAGAAGTTTCGGAGCTGATGGGTTTGTGCGGCTGTTTCTAATCGGGGAAGAACGATGAACAGTAATTCCGAATATTATAATATTATATTAGGGTAAACTAATTATGTAATTAGCCCTTTAAGGCCCGTTTTGGTCCGAACTCCGATTTAGACCCGCTTACTGTCGTTCTTAAGGTTTTGAGGCCTTCTGAATGCAATGGAACATGTTACAGGACCCAATTCCGAAATTTATTATGAGTTCTGGAATAATTATATTATTTTATTAATATTTTAATGTATACCGTACATGAAAATTCACCGCGGTCACAAATTAACTTCAAAAATTCTCAAAAAATATATTTAGCTATGTTTTGATGCTATGGACTTATGAAAATTAATTTCGTTCAATTCTGAGCCCGTATGAATTTTTAATGAATTTTTAAAGTCAAAAATTGTCCGTTTACACTGAAAAATCAATTATAATTATATATTAATTCTAAAAATTACCGAAAAATCATTTTTAGCTTTGTTTTGATGATACGAATCCAACAAAATTTATTTCGTTGAATTCTGAGACATTTTGAAAAATGACTATTTTTAAGGCCAGTATATTTAATATTAAAAATATATTTTTAAACAAATATTTTCTGAAACTCGAAACATATAAGTGTTTACTGTTTTTCAATGCAGAAACATCATTCTGAAACCAATGGAAGTGGTTTCGAGTTCAAATTCCTTCGTATGCAAAAAGTAGCATTTTTGACCTATGCAAATTACCCAACGACCTTTCTAAAAATTGAATTGGCCATAACTTTTGATTTCCGCTATGAAATTTCGATTTTTCGGATTCGTTGGAAAGATATTTTTAAATAGATTCTAATATTTTTGGTTTCACTAAAATCCGTTAAATTTTGCATCCTGTATGGTCAGTCAAAGTTCAAGTTTGACTTTTCAAACTACCGCGCTATTTCTAGCTCTTTTTATATTTAAATTAAATTTGTACGTTTTAACTTCGATTAAAATAAATAAATCATTAAAAATACTTTAAATTCATTAAAATAAAAATTTTAATTTGGCCCTAAAATTCCGGGTCGTTACAATCTTGGCTTACATGCCCTTTACCATGAAGTTCTTTGATTATTCTCATTTGAAGGCTACATTCTAGAATACATAGCTGATTTCCTTTGAATAAAAAACTATCCACCAATATAAAATCTATTGCTTTGCCTTCTTTTTTTTTTTTAAGATCTTTGAAAAATAAGGGTTTTCTGCTATTGATTCCGACAATGAATCAAATCCCAACACTTCAACTCTCATTGTTGACAACAATTACCCCATCAGCTTAATGCATTAGCTACTTATTCGTAATTTCTGCTTTATGTTTTACCACAAACGTGAACAATTACAAGTAAGCGATCCAAGATGCATGTCTAGCTGCCACCTTGTCTTGGCCTTGGAGATATTTCAAGGCTTCATGATCCATGTACAGAACAAATTCTTTATGAAACAGATAATGTCCCCAATGTTTGATGGCTTGAACCATAGCATAAAACTCAACATCATAAGTGTTGTACCTCATCTTCGCCCTAGATAATTACTCGCCGAAATAAGCAACATGTCATCCCTTCTGACTTAACACTCCTCCAATTCCATTTTCAAAGCATCAGTATGAAGCTCAAATGTTGATGAAATCTGAAAGTACTAAAATAGGCGCTATAATTAAGAGATTTTTTTGGCAAAGCCAGCCGGTTTTTAAAGTGGACCGTACCACTTTTTCATTATAGCAAATAACGAGTACAAAATATAACAGGAGATAAGCAAAAGGCTTATCTGCTACAGACATACTGGCTAATTAGAGAATTGTAATCTAAACACCATGCAGGGTGCGATCAGTTACCCTATTAGTACAAAGGATACATAGAACAGTAGATCACAAAAACAATAGTTTTGCACTATAAGTCTTCAAATAGTTGCCAAAAACAGGGCAAGTGAAAGCAGATCAATGTAAGTACTCCAAGCCAGTAGCAGGAAAGGCAGATAAATGCAAACATAAGCAAATACCAGGAAAATGACGGAGCTGATAAACCAAGCAGAGAATGAATAGACAGACTGGAACTACTGCTATCACTTCAAGCACAAGACTGAAGAGGCAAAGCAGAAACTGGCGCAAAGAAGGAAGCAGGATGCAGATCGAGCTAAGTGATTCTTGATAAGCCTAAAAGTGTGTTCTTCCTTTTTAGTCCATATAAATTGTTGCCCCTTCAAGCATTGGTTACTGGAGCCATAATACTGCTAAAATGTGGAATGAAATCTATTAAAAGAAGCCAAACCATGGAAACTCTGAACTTCTATAATAGTCTTCGGCCGAGGAATATTTTTAATTGTCGCAATCTTGTTCTGATCAACTCGTAAGCCCTCTTTTGATACTACATAACCCAAAAATAGCACATTCAATGACATGAATATACATTTCTTGGTCACTACACTAAATTGTTCTGTTTAAGAATGCTTAGTACTGCTCATAAGCGTTGAAGGTGCTCATTTGGACTAGCACTATAAATAAGAATATCATCGAAGTAAACTACCATGAATTTTCCGATATAAGGCTTGAATATGTAGTTCATAACTCTCATAAAAGTGCTAAGAGCGTTTAACAACCCAAAGGACGTAACAAGACATTCATACAACCCTTCTCTAGTTTTGAAAGCAGTCTTTCATTCATCCCCGGATCTAGTTCTAATTTGATGATGTCCACTCTTCAAGTCAACCTTCCAAAAAATCACTGAATCGCTATTTTGATCAAGTAAACCATCAAGATGGGGAATAGGAATTTGAAATCTCATAGTGATCTTATTAAGAGCTTGGCTGTCATTGCATATCCACCATGAACCATTTTTCTTTGGTACTAATAACGCAAGCATGACACATGAACTAAGACTTTCACGAACACAACCTTGACTCAATAAATCTTCCACTTGTCATCACAATTTTTCATATTCTCAGGGATCATTCTATAATCAGGTCTACATGGTAAGACAACCCCTAATTCCAACTCAATTTGATGTTGGATGTGTCTTAATGGCGGTAGTCCAATTGGTAACTCATATGGAAACACATCTCCAAATTCACACAATAATGGCTTTACTACTTCGGGAATTTAGTCACTTTCAATAGCATGAAATCCCACTAACAAATACATCTCGCCACCCTCTTTCACTTCCTCCAAAAATTCATTCATCGATAACAAACTGACAGTCTCCACATTCTCGTTAGATTTTGACCAACTTTGCTCACGCTTATTTAGGACTAAAGTAATCTTAGTACCTTCAAAATGAAACTATAATTTTTTGTTCGTCCATCATGATGAATAACCCTACTCTATTGCCACGGCCTTCCGAACAAAAGATTACATACATCTATATTTACAACACCACACCAAATTTCATCTTTATACTTACGACCAATAGAAAAAGGTACAAATGGATGCTTAGAAACTATTACCACCTTTTTTAACCAGGCATGCTTATATGGCTAGGGATGTTTTTCTGTCTATAGTCCAAGCTTTTGAAATGCTTCCTCCAAAATAATGTTGTTACAGCTTCCTGCTTTAATCACGAATCGACAAACTTCTCCCAAAATCATACAAGTAGATTAGAAAATATTGCTTTGTAACCATTTGGATTCGTTTACTGTTTTTGGAGTTAGGTAAGCCTACCTCATCATCAAATTAAACCCTTCATCACTAGAAGCAATCTCCTCTTTATGTTTGTCAAATTATGGTGGTTTTGAAGAATCAAACTCTTCTTCATTGATGACAACTCCACAGTCATCTATCACCATAGTTCTCCTTTTGGGTTTCACACATTCGAAAAATTGATGCCCTATTTGGCAATTGAAAACACTTCAAATTACTGCCTCCTCTCGCTTTGTAGATTCTATAGTATTCGGTTTATTGGTTGGAGCGCCACTGCTATTATTCTTGTTTTGACTGCTCAAGGCTGTGAAACTACCCCTCGTCATCCCTACTTCTCCCATGCAAGGGCCCTATTATGAGCCTTTGCAACTAAAGTTGGACTAAATATGTTCACTATATCTTAGATTTCAATATGAAGTTCTCCATTATATCTCGTTGCTAATTGTTCCTCTGTCTCAGTGATGTCGTTACCGGCAATTGATTGATAGAATTCATCCGTATAATCATCAACTGAATGAGCTTCCTGCCGTAAATTCTTCAACCTTTGGTACATCAGCGATTGATAGTTGTAAGGAAAAAAACGTAGCCCTCATCATTTTTTTCATTTTCACCCATGTCGCTACCTTGGACTTTCCCATTCTTTCTTGAGTTAATTTGTCTACTGCCACCAAGCGGTGGCTCTTCCCCTCAATCTAGTTGCAACCAATTGGACCTGATGATTTTCTGGTACTCCTTTATACTCTAGAATTTCCTTACTATGGAAATCCAATCTAGAAATTCATCATCTTGCATTCCTCCCTTAAACTATGGAATTTCTGTTCTCATTCCCGTTTTTCACCGCCAACCCATCATCTGAGTTCGGAGCTACGACCTTAGATCTCCCTGACGTTGGAATCGAGAGCTATCGTTATCTTTGTCTGTATCAAATATATTCTCCGACATAGGTTATACCCTATTCCACTGATTTCGATTCAGATGTTAAATCATCCTCATAAGATGACCAATTCCTTTATCAAACCTAGCGTTAAGTCATTGCCCCAATTGTGTTGTGTCAACTTATTCATACACCTCCTCCAAATTTCGATCTCAATGTGCTCATCTTGGCGGCATGATTGATTCGAAAAAAATAGGGAGATCTAGCTCTAGTACCAAATGGCGCAGTATTATTTTAACTGAAGAAAATTCTCGAACAAAATAGTGTAGATACGTACCAATTCCAGTTGATTACAAGCGATCCCGTGAAGTTGGTCTTCAATTTCGTTGATTCGTTAATGAAATATCGAATTTGTGTAGGAAAGGCTTAAGTTATTTCCAGCAATGGCGACTGCCCTTTTATTTCGAAAATAGACTTAATTGTCTTTCTATAATCATTCCACTATATATCAAATAGTATTTCTGCCTAACAACTCATTACAACTGGCACAAGTTGTATCTGTTAACCTTATTACAATAGGAAATGAAAAAAAAAGAAACATGCAACACAAAAGTAAAACTAACATAAGATAATACTACCAACACAACCTATCCCCTACACTGCATCACATTGTCATTTAAGACCTTTTTGGAGGAATCTTTCATTATTATTTAACTTGGTATTATAGACGACCTCCTAGCCATTTAATACTTCTCATAAACTGGAAGCTCTTTAGACAGCTTTCATTTCCTAATAGTTTATACTTTCCATCACTCTAGGTGCGTCCTCACATAGCCCTTATAGAGGAAGCGGACAACTTCCAGAGAACTACCCTACTCCACATATATCGTTATTCAGACCATGTAATACCTTTTTAAGAGAATGAAGGACCTCGTGACCATTTAAGACCTTTTCTAGGGCGAATCCCATGACTTGGTTCCTAAACCAAGGAGTGAACCTTAGGAATGAACCTACTCTTAACTACTAAATATCCAAACAAGTTAGGTCAACCACTTAATACCTTCTTTGGGAATTCTGGAACTAAGTATAATATATGTATGATATTATAAATATGATATACATATATATATACTAGGTGAATTATGAGTATGCTAATTCGAAGGTTCAGTCCAAATCATTAGATTGTACACTGAATTGCTATTCTTCTCTTCTTACCTTTATGAGTGGAAATTACATCATTTTTCTATTTTTTGTACGATGTTAGTATAGATCTGGGTTGTTATGCCTAAAGATATTTGGATTTATACGAAAACAAAACATATGAAAATCCTCCAAATCTCTTATAATTTGAGGAAGGTCAATCGGTTGTGTTTACTGGGTTTGATTATTGAGGTAATAAAGATAGAATTTTAGGTGTTGTATAGTTTCTGATAATGGTTTGATTTGCTTTCTTGTAAATATTATAAATTTAATATGTATGTGTGCATAAGATTTGAGTATTGTAAATCTAATAGGTTTAAGCATCTAATTTAAAATAGATAATTTGAACGTATTACATACAAACCACTAAAGTCTTAAGTTTTTGTGTTAATATGTTAATCTTATGAAAACTAAAGTAGTATCAAAAAGGAGGCTTTACATATATAATTGCCTTTATTTTGTTATTGAAATAATCATTTAAACCTTGGTTTCAAGTTTTATGTATATGTTGTTATTTCCCTGTTATTGATTGTGATATACATGTTCATGCCATATTGAGAGAAGTTATGGAAATAAACTTACAAACCTTATTTTGATGTTAGGATTGACATTTCAAACAAATTAGGATGTTTATTCACGTGCGTTTAATGTACGTTTTATTTACAATGGTTTATTAGCGTAATTAACGTATTATTAATGCGCATTAAATTCATATTAAATAACATACTAAATGCATTAAAATAGGAAATTAGGAATATAAATGTCCCCATATGAAATTTTTATGCATGTGAGTTTAATGGCTTTTACTAGTATTGATGACACATAGACATGGGGTTGGCTCCTACTTGTAGTAGAAGTTTGCCTTGAACCGACTGACATATCCAGCCTCTACAAGTTAGTCAGATATATGTAAGAGGCCTAGGTTCTATGGGCCATTATAATAATTACACAACGGCACGAGGTTAAATCCAACTTGAAGTGAAGCCTCCGGAACCGCCTGCAAATCCAACATCTACAAGTGGTCTGTTTAATGTGAGATGTCTTTTTTTGTGTATGTGTGTATTTGTGTGAAGAAGGCCTGCCTAGAGAAAGTATTGAGTGTATGAACTACCTAGTTTGGGTATTAAGTAGTTAGGATAAAGTCCATTCTATGGTTCACTCCTTAGTTTAGGACCCAAGTCATGGGACTCGCCCTTACAAAAACCTTAAATGGCCACGAGATCCTCCTTTCTCTTAAAAAGGTATTAAACGGTATTAAATAACAATATACTTAGAGTTGGATAGTTCCCCGGAAGTTGTCTGCTTCCTGTCTAGGGGCTGCATGAGGGCGTATGTAAAGGGATAGGCAGTATAAACAACGATAAAATGAAAGCTTTCTAAAAGACTGCCTGTCTATGGGAAGTATAAAGTGGATAAGAGTTCACTTGTAACACTAGTTAAATAGTAACGAAAGGGTCCGTCGGATGGTCTTAAATGACAATGAGTATCTTCCTAAATTGGTACTAAGCGGTTGCTTATTATTTCTCGTATTACAAAGGTGAGAATATTTAACAACGTTGACGATTAGAATACGAGGTCTTAACTGACTAATGTTCGCCATAGGGTCTTAAGTAATGGGATCCACCCTTGAATAAGTATTTATCTAATGGTCTTAAGTGACCAGGTGGTGGTCCTTCTTGTAAGGTATTAAGTGATAATAGAATTATCCTTTATAAATGTGCATGTTGGCCTCAAGTGACTTTTGAATAGTCCGCCTAATTTATACATGAATTTGTGTGTTAGGCTTGCATAGATATAATTTGATAAATGTATACTACTATATATAGGAAATAAACACTTCCTAAACTTATGTGATTTTCATTCTCTAGAAAAAAATTTCTGACCTCCTTCCTCTTAACAAATAAATAAGTTAGTAGGTGGTTGATGCAGTCATGGATGCAGAAGCCTGATGAAGAAGGATCCTTAGTTATTATCATTATCATGATTGTCATTTATTGGGATATTGCTATTATTATCAATGTACCTTCGTGATAGTTGAGAATTTTATGTAATCAACGTTTATAGGTCTTAATTAATGGTATATCTACCTCTTATTATTATATTTTATCCCTTCCACTATGAGATTCTTATGTCGTTATTTGTTTTGCTCTGCGAACGTAATCCTTATAGGAACCAACGATCCGTTTATAACGACTGTAAGTTCCGATGGTTCTTTTCTGGGTTGGAATTTAGGCCCATTCCGGGTGGGTTATTACATGCGAGACTCTCAGTTTATTGAATCACAAAAAGATATTCACAAATCTTTTCTTTGATACCAAGTGTAATATCCTATACTTTTCTGAATATGAATTTCGACAAAAATCAAAACTCAACCCATCCAAGCATGGAGAATATAAATCTAGTACCTGCAAATAATAAGGATAAGCATAATTAGAGTACAATAAAACTAACAGACAGCGTAAACAAGATAGGATAACAAGTATTGACTTAGGCATTGACCATAAAAGTGAATCGCCACATCAATACCGAGCATGAGAGAACAAGAACTGAAAACCAAACTTGAACACTTCCAAAGACCTGTCTTCCCTGAGATAAACCTGACAGTTGTTATAAGGAGGAGGGTAAGAACAACAAGTCCTGGTGAGTAGAAAATGTATAACACTGTTCACAATACACAAATGTATCCAATTTGATTTCACCTAAAATTATTATGTCTAACAAGGCTAGTAATTCTAACATAACCTTGTGAGAAATTTACACATGACAATTAGCTACTATACCTAAGGTAACATTTCCCACAAATAACGTTATTGTAATATTGAGATAGAACTTTTACGTATAAGTATGAAGCCTTTAAACCATGACTCTAAAAAGTACCAAAATTAAGAGGTGGACTCTCCAATTACTCAATACCCTACAAAGGAGGTAGGTTATTCTATATAGCCACTTATGGAATCACTCATAATATAATATAAGGGTTGATCCCTATGATCACTTAAGGCCCAAGGCAGATCCATTGATCACTTAATACCTTACTAGGTGGTTTACTCTACGCTAATATAAACCAGAGGACACTAGATACCAATCCCAACTAATTTAAGGCTTCCATCATTCATGCATATTCTGGAACCCCATATAAGACGAGAGATAGTAAGCAGTCACTTATGACCTACAGGATAGGTAGACGACTGACGTCATTTATGGCCTTGCCCTATTAGTCCCCTATGTTACTATCTAAATAGCCTTATTAGATAATCTCTTAGTCTAATACTTCCTATAGGGTAGGCAGACCTATGGTACCTCCATAACGGTCATTTAATACCTTATCCCAAGGCAGACTTCGACCTCAGTCACTTAATACCTCAAGGAAGCGAACCGTTGTGTGGATTACCAATCTAGCAGCCAATTAGCATTTCTAATAATTCTCTAAGTAGGCTACGCTATGAATTGTTTTCTTTCTGGTTTCTTCTTTCAAAAGGGAGGCGGGTCCTACTGCCAGTTAATGCGTCAACACTTGAAGTAAACATTTGTTAGGAATAATTCTCGCTATGCAATTTACAATCGTCACGGGTTCCTATGGTTAAGATGTCCCACATTAGTTGTACACATATCCGACTATTGGATAATGCAGACTTCTATCAAATAAGGCAATTGACCTCACATCATCAACCTACTAAGTCTTATCCTTAATTCTAATGAAAGATATGACTTTTAGGTTTAAACTATAATAAGCTAAGGATAATTCCCTATAGCTTCCTATACTAGGACATTTAATTATTTATTTCCTCATTTGACTTAGTATTTACTACGATAATTAATTTCCATTAAATCCTCTTTAATTCGATTTACTATTTTAACAGTCTTATGCAATTAATGACCCTAACGATCGTATTTCCTAAGGAAATGGACACTCGGTCAATTTAAGTTCCTAATTGTCTTGTGCCATTAATGACCCTAATGGTCATGTTTTCTAAGGCAACGGACAAACTCTTAAATGTCATTTATATAAGTCCCATTTAAAATTCAAATCTAATTTTTGTAACTCCTAGACATTACTTTATTAATTTAATTCCAGTAATTTCTCATTTAAATATATATAAGTTTATTACTTATTTATTTTTCCCTAGTTGGAGTTACAACCCTTATTCCTAATCACAATTTGAATTGTAACCATTTTGGAATTTATTTCTTATTCAATTCATTTCTCTAAACCATTCATTGCTACAATATTTATTCCCTTTTTGTAACCTTTTAATTATAGCAATCAACTCCACATTTATTGTTATAACAGTCACAAATATTCATTTCCATACTATGGGAAACATTAATTCATTTAAATTCAAATAGACAACAAATATTAATTTAGTAATAATATAATAACGTTATCACATCAAATTCAAAGGTCGGCCTCGTTTCCCCATGGCGACTAACTTTTTCTTCTCTGTCATTCTCCTTCACATCTATTCTTCCACTCCTCCATAGTGTCTAATCCTCAACTTTTCTTCCATTCCATCCCTTCTCCTTCCCTCCTACCTTTCCTTGAGTTAGCTTTCTTTCGTATGCAGATTTGGCCTCCTTTTACCTAAACCCTAAGTACCCACAGATCTATTCTCCTTACTCACATGTGTTATGTCTTAGTCTGCTCATCAATCGCCCCAAGCCAAGTTCCAGCACACGGTGGATCACTGGCTTTTTCTCACATTTTCTGACAAAAGATGTAGTCATCTCATGACCCTCTCTGTTATTCTCCACTCTGTATATCTGGTCCATCGAAAGGCTGACCCTTAGGTTTGGATTGCCTTGGCGATGAGCTAGTAAACTCTCTACCTCGGTGTTATTTTTGTAGATTTGGTTGGTGTGGCTCTACCTTTTTGTTTGTTTTTGTTGGAACCATGTCTTGAGTATTCGAGTTGTGTTGTGTAACTCTGTTAATTGGAATTGATGTTGTGGTTTTTACATTTTGTGTCTGTGTTTTTCGAAGTTTTGTTAGATGGAGTTTACGATTTGGGTAGGGAAGTTCTGCTATGGTAAGTAGTGTTGAATTTATAGCGTGTCATTGTTCTACTTAGGTTTTGGTAAAACTGAGTCTTAGAGAATAATTGTTGGCAGCCAGGTTGTGCCGGTTGTGCTTTGTGAGCTTTCCAGATGATCGTCTATGAAGTGTACTTGGTGATGTCTTGAGCTTAGAGCTGACAAACTTTGGTGGTGATTGTGTGCATCGGGTGTAGTGTTTCAGTCTATGAAGTGATTGCTTTGGCATCTTGAATCTGAGTTAAGTGTTAGTACTTAGGAA